>VVHJ01065279.1:7413-18574 GCA_015107715.1 Tylochromis polylepis
CCCCACACACACACACACACACACACACACACACACACACACACACACACACACACACACACACACACACACACACAGAGCTCTGCTTCTGCATACATGCTGTGCAAAAGGTGGAGGTAGTTAACACATCCTGTTTGTGCAGTAGTCATTTATCATCAGAGGCAGTGATTAGTATCTTCAAGAGACCTGCTTTTATGTAGCTCAGTCCAAGCAGGCAACTGGATTAGTGTTGCTAACTTGGATGCAAACTTGTTTAAAATTTTTTTCAGTCAAGTTTATGAGCCAATTCCTCAGATGTATGTGTTCTTTGAACTGTCATGGAAGCTAATATTTATGACCAGTATCTAAAATTCACCTTTATCAGAACATAAAAACATCAGTTTAAGACACAAAATGACCGAAAACTGCTCCCTCTGTCTCAATGCACGACTTTCTCCTTAACATACACAGCTGTTAAAGTCTGACTCTATGTCTGGTAATTGAGACATGCATACCAGTCAGTCAGTAAGCTAATCTAAAAGAGTGGCAGACAAGAAAGGGGGGTGGGGTGAGAGACCACCAGCATAGTTACCAATTCTATCTAAAACCGTGTATATGAGCGAGAGCGAGCTGTTATCGCTCCACACCTCTGATATGAGACTGAGTTTGAGGAAAGATTCGCACAGTTCGTTTCACAGCTTCTCTTATCTACACCAACTGAAGTAATGCTAGATACTGCCATTACTGCTGCTACTGTGTGTGTGTGTGAGACAGAATATCAGCGCGTGCACACACTCATGGGGTGACTGAAAATGCTGCTACTGCTACTCCTGCAATAATGCAAATGGGGTATTTTGCATTTTGTAATAAATGATAAACAGAATTTAGTAAGGACAAGGGCTCGCAGATTAGTATGTTTTATAGGCGCATGCACAAAACATCCGGATTTGGTGTGTTTACAGAGTCTAAGCATGCGATAAGATTTGAGGGGACAGTGATAACCTTTTAAGTGAAAAGCTAATATGGAGAAAAAAAAATCAAATCCAGGTGTTGGGTGTCAGATGTATTTCAAAATTATGTCTGAACAGATTAACACCTTTGAGAATTATTTGGAAGCCAGGGTAAAGGAGTCGAAGCTCTTTTCTGAAACGAGCAGTTTCTGTTAGTGCTGTGTGACACTACAAATTTTGGTATTGTTCCAAAGTAAATACGCCGCCAGTAATGCTGATACCAATACCGATACAGGTAGTTTTAACTTATAAAGGATGCTTATGTAGGGGACATTTTAATGACCAGTAAATCACTGTGATTTTTACTTTCTACAATAATTAGTTAACACAATAAAACACACCTTTCAGCTTTTCATGTATTCTGAAACTGGGTTTTTTGGAGACCTTCCTTTAAATCACTTTGGGTAAGCTTCTGTTGCTTAAATGTGCCGTGGCCTAGAAATCAAATACATGTGACAGTCAAGTCATCAAATGTCATGTTTATGGGAAAAAAGTTAAAAAGCATCCAAAAGTTCACACCAACCAGTATGGGATATTGTTAATAGACCTGACTTAATTCATGGTGTGAATTGGGATGTTTTTAAATCAGGCTGCTTTTCACAAAATAATACAATAACGTGCACTACAGATTTCACTGAGTTTGATTTCATTCTGCTTTGCTTCCTTTGTCGCTTTATGTCTGATTTGCCCCAGCTGTGTCTCCCTCCTATTGTGCTTTTCCCTTGTTACTTGGTGTGTATTTATAGTGTGTGCTGTTCCCTGTCCCTTGTTGTTCTATCTGCTTGTTATCCTCCATGCTGCCTCCTGGTTTCCTGGCCCTTGCCTCTGCTCGCCAGGTTCAGGTTATTTTGTTATTCTTAGCTTTCCCCAGTATAGGTTCTGTTAATTCAGTGTCAGTCGTTCTTGTTTTTGTTTGTATGTCACCGCCCACTGTAAATAAAGCTCTCGCTCAGTAAATTGGTTGTCAGTGCCTGCTCTTGTGTCCACACTCTATTCTTTCAAACAGAGACAGTGCAAACCAGTTGAAATTTCCAGTTTTTTCCAACCAAAATGACTTGAAACCAGTTCCTTTAGAATTTAAACGGGAAGGACTTCACACATACAGATTTTAGACTGCTTTTTAGATAGATATGGAGATGAAAGGAGAAACGCAGCGATCAGGTGCTTGCGCTTTTTCTCACTGCTACATATGGAGTCAGGTGTGAGTTTGGGGCAGACAGACCGGCATGTTTATCTGAAGCCTCTATCAGTCACAGACCAAACATGCGCCTTAGCTGCTCTTCCCTCTTCTCCTCATTTTCCTTCTGTCCCTCTACCCCCATATCTTTTCTTCTGAAGAGGCAGTGTACCACTAAACACCCACAGCCGTCAATGACAAAAGCAGGAACGTAAGGAGGACAGGGCCTTCTGAAAGTGTATGTATATATAAATGTGTGTGTGTGTAAGAGCTGCTTCAGAAGAAACAGTCTTTCATTATTAAATACCACATCATCTTCACTTTGTTTGCTATGATTAATTGAATATGTGTGGTGTGTGCCTGGTTTAAAGGATATGTTTGCTCTTTTATTATTTATGGAACAAGCACATCTTAGAATTAATTAATAAATAAATCACATCTAAATTCCTGCGAATGCTTTTAACATCATGTTAGTTAATTTTGCTGTCACCTTAAAACTGGCGACCTATCCAGGGTGTACCCTGCCTCTCGCCCTATCACATCTGGGATAGGCCCCTGCCTCCCCTGAACCCTCGTAAGATAAGAGTGTGGATGGAGTGGAAGTTGTTATAAATCCCTTAAAATTTTGTGTTAACTAGACTCTAGACTTTGTTAAACATTCCAAAAAATAACTCTTTAAATGAACTTAAAATAATCATGGAAAGGATTTCCACATTAATAAATGGCTTTCTATTAGCAAGAAGTACTTTTGTCAGACTAACGTAATTTGCATGGGTTGGATCAACTCAAATTAAGTTGGACTCAACTGCAGTAAAAAAGTTGATTCATCATTAATTAAGTTTGTCCAACTCAAGTACATTAAGTTGAAATAACAGAATTGCATAATGCAAATATAAAGCAATTTAATCATGTGGAAATTATTTCCATTATTTTTTTTTTTATGTTCATTCAAAGAGTTATTTTTGTGAGTGCATTCATAGTGAACTCCACTATTTGCTGGAATTTAACAGTGAGAGAGGGACATTTCACAGTGGTGACAGTTCATAGCTTCTAAATGTCTTTTGTCGTCAACACAGGAAACATCAGATAGGTTAAAATGTACACTTGAATAATTATAACCTTATTTACTGAGGTCAACCTTATAAATGCCTGTTACATGTTGTGTAATTAAAGTTCTCGCATGCACTTAATGTTTCAGGTTTGTTTAACACTTCAAGAAAGACAGTTGCATTCTATGTTATGAAGTTGATGCTACAGAAATAAGCTAACTTCACTGCATTATTATTTAGTTATTTAGTTTCTCTTCTGTTCACATGTTCTTTTAATATTCTATTTACAGGCATTACTGTCAGTTGTCGGGACATCTAGATACTCGAACTGTTTGCACATACAAGTAAAATGTGGACTTACTGATACAGCTTAACTTGGAATGCTCTCAGACGTATACACTAATCAGTCAACTGTACCACATAACATCCCTTTGGTCCAGCAGTTCTCTTTCCCCCCACTAGATGGTAATACATACTTAGCAATAAGCAGGCCTGTTTCACCACTAACAGAAGTGGCGTTTGCTGCTTGGCCATTGTAGTTTCTTCACTGGTCTGGATTTTTTTTAACATCATCACTGCTAATGGAGGTGGACCTTTCAACTATGATTTTGGCGTTCGTACGGTTTGAAACATTTTTAATGCAATAATCTGACAAATGTCATGGGTTGTTAATTGTTCTAATTGCCCCTCCAGGACTTCTGTGCAGAAGTCTTTTAACTCTTCTTTTTCCAGGGTGGAATGATTGTACGGCATACATCTTTAATGACTTTAGAAAACAAGAATTAGGTGCACAACTTGTTGGATATTAGACTACTCTTTTTGGCAGAATTGGCAAAGTTCATTTATAGTGGTTGGTTTCCTGGCATTGACTCAGCTTTAACTATAGCCAACAACAGGGCTGAGGGCAGGGCTTTGTGAAGACCATTCCTGTAGCAGCCCCTGGCATCAAGAATGACAGAAGAGTCTCTAATGGGGGCAGCCATTTAGTCTCATCATCAAGACACACAGGCTCATTGTCTGGACATTGTTGAGCACCACGAAAACTACAAAATAAGGAAAAATTGCTACTCACACAGTCCCTTTGAATTATGCTTTAACAATAACAACAAATGAGTTTAAATAAATTCAGACAAATTCGAAAATAAGTACTTCTGAGATATATGTTCAGTCACTGATTAAATAAAACAAAGAAAGTTTAAAAACTGCATCAAGTTTCTTCACAGTTCAATTAAATAAAATATAACATCACATCACATACCTTGCTCTGCTTGCCAAGTGTGCAAACTCCTGTGAACGCTTAAACATTTGGTCCTTTTCTGATGGAGCGCTGCGCATGTCTGAGCTAAAATTAGCACATGGATGAAAGCACATAAGTATAGAAAGCATAGAGTTTACAGATATCTCACAATGCAAACACAGTTTCTGCAATACTCCTTAGGTTAGGACTTAAAAGACTTAACACTGAATTTTATTAAGGTATTATTGTGACTTACAAAGACTTTTCTTTTTTTTTTTTGCCTGTCCAGTTTGGTACTTTAGCAATCAGAATTGTTGTCTGAAGGCCAAGAAAGATGCCCAACGGAAGTGGATCATTATGGCTATGCCATATTGGTCTACTTGATTGATGTTTATTTATTTATTTATTTAATTTTATTTTAAGTTATCACAAACTGGAAACCCTGGACAGACATGACTGGGGGATAGGAAAGAAAGAAAGAAAGAAAGAAAGAAAGAAAGAAAGAAAGAAAGAAAGAAAGAAAGAAAGAAAGAAAGAAAGAAAGAAAAAGGGGGGAGAGAAAAACAGAGGGGAAGAGGGACAGTGAAAGGGGACACCAAAAAATCCACTGGATCACCTGCTGAAAGAAAAAAAGAGAAAACAAGCAGAAAGAGAGCAACACAACAGGGAGATCACAGCAACAACCTACATAAGCGTAAGCAACATTAAATACTAAATATCGAATGTTACTGAGCAGCACGCAAGACCGACAGCACACGACTTGTCCTGAGACAGCAGCCAAGGAAGATATAGCCTGTGTCTGTGAGCACCTGTGTGCACACCTGTGTGTGTGAGTGCGCTTGTATTCAGAAGGTTTCTCCATGTAGCTGTCTGCTAGAGGGTGTGGGGATCCATAGCCCTGCCCCCCCAGGGTATGAAGCAGGCATGGAGGAGATCCAGGCCACAGACATCCAGAGGCCCTCCAGAGCGTGAGAGCCCAAGGAAGACCACCAGAGGGGCAGCCGCACAACCCTCCTGGAAGGACATGAAGAGAGCCCCAGATGTGGGGTCACCCAGCAACCATGGTGCAGAAGCCACAGGGGGCTGCAGTAACGAGCCTGCAGGCTCTGCCGGCAGCCAGCCACGCCAGAGTGGACCAAACCCTGGGCTCAGAGGCCCAAGGTCCGAGGGCCTCCCCACCCCCGGGAAGGGTCCCGACCGAGCCATGGGCGCCAGGCCCTGCCAAGCAGCCGCCGGGAGTGGGTCGGTACATACCTGAGCACCCAGCCCCGGACACCGAGAACCACCGATGCACCGATGGCTGAGGGCATCAGCCATCGGTAGGGAGTGTGGTGGGGGGAGACAGGACCCACACCTGGGGGAGCCTGTGTTGGTCCCAAAGAGGTGGAGTCTAAGACCCAACCTGACACATAGACATAGACAAACAGGCATACATGGACACAAACATGCATTCCCACCCTCATGCACACATATACAAATACTCGGCACTCGCCCAACGTGGAGACAAACAGAGATGAACACTGTACACACATTCACACTCCCCAAACATACTTTATACCCCCAGGTCCAGGTACCACCGCCCCCAGAGGGGCAATCTGTCCCCAGACCCAGGAGATGTTACCCTTTTCCCTGGGGAGGAGACAGGCAGACCGCCCCCGGTCCTGCAGCAGCAGCAGGCAGGCCCAGCGTCCCAGACCCCGACCAAACGGCCAGCTCCTCCTCCCAGCGTCCCGCCCCCGACGGCATACAGTGAACAGAGGTGTGAAGACCCCATACCTCCCTCTGCCCGCTCATATGTGGTGTTGCCCTGTGCTGTTCTAAAGTGCATTTAAAATACAGGAGGGGCATGGTGCTTTCTGCCAGAAAGCAGCAGGTGTCAGCACGGCTCCTCCTGAGAACCCTCAATGTCTAAATGCATTTAAAATTGAGAGGTGGGCACTGGCGCTAGAGGTGCGGTTGAATACACATACCATCCTCTGGACGCCGTATAGCGTGCCCATCCCCAAGGCCCTATATGTATGTGTTATGAGAGTATGAGTAATGTGGATGTCTAGACTTACAAAGACTTAATGCAGCTTATTCCTGCGCATGACAGACTGCTCTAGACAGGTTATGGGGAACACCTCTGAGTGTGTCTGTCATTAACGTTACTGCACACAGAGCTCCAAACAACTCCAGTAATGGCAATTTATTGAACAGGTCAGCGGTTCATTACAAGTCCAGAAGCTTGATGGTAGTCAGCTTTATCCATTCAGAAACCAATTTTAATGGGTTTTTGGGAGCATTCTCCTGTGTGTCAAAGTTTCAACTATCTAGCTGTTGATTTGAAGTGAAGGAGAAGAATCTGGAGGTACCTGTCCTTCTTCATTATTCCATGCACTTTGTGCAATGTACAAGAACCCAATGGCAGCAAAACAGCCCCAGAGCATGATGCTACCATCACCGTGCTTGACGGTTGGTACAGTGTTCGTAGGTTCAAAAGGCTCAAGCATCTTGTCATTATGGCCAAATAGCTCAGTCTTTGTCTGACCATATAACTTTTCTCCCAAAGGCAGGGGGGAATGGACCATTTTGTGTCATTTAAAAGGGGTGAAATAACATCAGGGAACATTCACTATTATTTAGAATCAAAGTTCAGTCACCAAGTGGTTTATACCATGTAATTTAATTATGACACTAATTTAATTGGAAATAAAAAAAATGCAAACAAACAAAGGATTCCAGGCTTGTAAAGGCCCCCGTTGCCACTAGGGCTCCAGATAGTCTGTCCCACTTTCCCATCCACTATAACACACTTATGTCATACAATATTTGCGATAATGCATGTCACAGTCACAATGCTAATGTGACTGTGTTAGTGTGACACATTAATGTAGAGAAAAAAAATGGAATAATTGGTATTAATGCAGCTTTGCTCTGGATATGTCATAACTAGTGGTGCAGATTGGACTCAATATGTGGACTTGGGGGAAAATTTAACATGTTTATTTACAATAGTTAAAGGTTCAAGACAAAGGAATTTCCAGTTAGTGAGGGTCCTGGTCTCCCACAGATACATCTTCTCCCAGGAATCTCTCTCTTGGCGACTCACTCAGTTTCAACTTCCAGGGTTTTCTGTGCAGAGGAGAACAGATGGGAAGACAAAGTTGCAGAGCAAAACAAAGCAACATGCAGGTACAGAGCCAGTGTCACTAACTGTTCCAAACAACAGTTAGTGAAGACTGAATGTCTTCCTTCCTTATAAGTAGGAGACTGGGAATTACCAGCAGGTGAGTTTATTACTTCCAGGTGTGCAGAATCCAAGGGCGGAAAATCAGTGGAGGTCCTGCCCTTGCCCTACACACACACACACCCACACACACGCACAAACACACAAACTCTCAGTCAGATAGGGAGAGAGAGAGACAGAGAACAATAAACAGAAGAGAAAATATAGAAAAGAGCAAGCCAACACAGGAGGATTGGAGCACCATGACAGGATAAATCTTGTGTACCCCTGAGCCTCATCTTCAGAAACCACACACTCTGCAGCAATTTTTAATAGACGAGTTCAACCTAAATCAAAAACCTATGAAATCTTTTTTTAGTCTCCTTTCTATTACTTTGATAAGAAGTCAAAACTCTTCTCTATAGAGCACTTTGAATGATTAAAAATAGCTTTTCCGGTGTTTGGGATGATTGGAGAGTGATGTAGATGTTTATTATGTGGAAAAATGATTAGAAAAATCACACAAATACCCACTATGGCAAAAAAACCCAACAAAACAAAACAAGAAAAAAAAAAAACAACCCTAACCTTTCAGGCCACACCACCCTGGCTGTTTAAAAAATATCTCACTATGCACTTCACTTAGTTGGAGCTTGGCACTCTTGCTGGAGGAAGGTTTTTCACCCCTCACTCTTACTTTTGTTCCAACACAGCTGTAGATTGAAAGGGCAGAGGATGTCTTACACCCATGATTTGGTCCTCAGTGACAACATGGAAATCCTAGTTTTCTTTAGAAAGCATCAATTATCTCTGTTTGTATACAATAACATAATTATTTCAGAAAGAAAAATCAAGATGAGCAGGATTAGTATTATTATATGTTGTTAAGTTCAAGTAAAAGAAGACACCTTCAGTGTTGGTTATAACAACATTTCCAAGTGTCAAGAACTGGATTTAGAAGTATCATCCAGATATTTAAAGAGAGCCACTCAGCACAACACAAGCCCGACGGAGGTAGGAAGTGAAAGAGTTCAAAGATTCTGGAAAGAAAACTAGAGAGAGAGATGTGTCTAAAGACTCCAGAACAACTGCAGAGACACTAGTGACTTAGCCAAGTCAGGAATTGTCATCTCAAAGAAGACAATCACTGCACAGCAATGTGAGGTTGGAGACCATCAAAAATCTGGAGAAATATTATGCATACTGGAAGTGCATCCTTTGTACAGATGAGAACAAACAGATGTTTGGAGAAAGAAGGAAGAAGACTACAGCCCAAAGAACACAGTCCCCACAGTTAAACATGGAGAAGAAACCTTCATGCTGTGGGAATGCTTCAGTGCATTTGGAACTGGGAATCTCATCAAGGTGGAAGGAATCATGAAGAACAAAGGATATGTGAAGATTCTTTGTCTCCCAACATGACATTGACCCAAAACATACACCACTCCTGGTGAAGAACTACCTTCAGAAAACCAAAGTGAAAGTGATAGACTGGCCTGCATAAAGCCCTTGACTTGGGACTTGAATCCCATTGAACATCTGTGGGGTGAAAGAAAGACCAAGGTCCATGCCAAAAGATCATCAAATTAGTCCAATCAGCCTCCTATAACTGTTTTGAATAAGCCAAAGAAAATTAATGGATGGAGTTTAATAGTCCATGTCTGTCTAATTTTCTTGTTCCATAAATGTAATTATTTTGGAAAAGTTTGATTTCTGTGTCCATGCTGTTGTGAAGTTGCTACATAGCTTGGTTACAGCATTTGTAACGCTGCTGGTCCCTCTGTATGGTTAAGACAATGTTTTGGTCCGGCTATCTGTTCTTTACTCTTGACAAGATGCTTTTTTCCTCACTTTAAGCCATAAAAATTGCTGTCCACCTTGGGATCTCGCAGCTTTTTTGTGGTTGGTGACCCAAAGAAACAGTAAATGACACAGTGAGCCTTAATGTGATTACCTGTATAAATAAAGGTTAAATAAAAAGTAAATCAATAAATAAAATAAAGACACATTTACACTACACTAAATAAACTGAGCATTGAAACCAAGACTTATTTTCTGAGATTTTTTGAAAGAAACCTTTGCAAAGGGATTAATATAGCACAAACAGTCTATTGCAGCAGTATTAATACCTAAAAGGAAAAACAACACCTCATTTATACCTCTGTGGTCACAATCTTTATTTATTCAAGCTGTGGGGAGGGTTTTTCCCATAGTTATGGAGGCAGCTGCCTGGTAACAGTGACACTGACAGGATCTCATGACCTCCAACACAGGGTACAATTAGTTGCTTTCTATCTTTGCACACACACTCTTCATACAAAGAAGTTACTTCTTACAAGACAGTCATAGAAATTTTTTTATCAGGTGAAACATAAATTTTCCAGCACAGAGGCCATGCAGTTTTTTTTGTTTGTGCTTTTGTTATTATTTGATAGGTAATTATTGAAATGAACAGACTACAGTTTTGTATATTAATTAGCACACTGTTTTCCCGAGATAGATCTCCCAAAGAACTTTCTACTCTCATGGTGCATTCTTGCAAATGCATTACCATGCTAATTTTGTCCCACAGCTTTTAGTTGCAAAACTGACACCTCTCTGGTGAAACACTATGCATGTGTAAACCAACCAATGATCATTCCTCACGATTCATGCATCAACCCAACTCCCTAAACACAACCCATTAAGAGGTGCTGTAGGGCGGGCTATAATCTTGGCGAAATCCTGTAGAGTCCTTTTCAACGTAAACATGATCTAGCATGTGACACATTGATTTGTGCCAACTGTCACTAAGTTTATAAAAAAAAAAACTCACCAAGGTCGGTGACCTCACAGCTGATCACAGCCATGTGGGTGACAAATCTCAACAATGTGACTGTAAACAAACTGTTACATCAATGAGTTGGATAAGTCATCATTTCTTGGAATTTGGTCCCATTGGTGTTCAAATTAGGACATGAAAAAGATCGGACTTTTACTGATATTTCACACCTCTTATCAAATTGTTGTCACGTCACGTGTCCTTTCTAGCAGGACAGAAGGAGAATGAGAATGAACTCTTATTGTTTATTACTGTGGTCAGACTTGTTCCCATTTATGAACCCTGGAACTGAGGTGAGGAGTTTCTTCTTCCCTCCTCCCTTCACTGAAGTGCAGTGGCAGTGTAGAAATTGATCCTGCCTTTGTCTCTCTGTAACTAATATGAGATATAAAAGGGGGCTGACAATGGAAATGGTGGTAAGCCCAAATCAGCCTTCACCTGACACCAAGCCTTTCTTCATGAACCTCAGGGTGTGAGTGGTGAGTGGAAGGAAGGAGGAAGAGGTGAAGGCGATCATGGTTTATTTATCTTTTTCATGTGGCTTTCCCTTTTCAAGAAGCTGCTTCTTCACTAGTTGTGTGATTTTTATTCTCTTCAGGAGGATCTTTTGTCTGTCAGGAGTTTAACAGCGAGACCCCTGGGGTTAATAATAGGTTTGACCCCTCAGATAAACCTGCGTA
>VVHJ01065285.1:8482-21502 GCA_015107715.1 Tylochromis polylepis
GGGGGGGGGGGGGGGGGGGGTGCGTAAGATGTTTTGAAGTGATGCACCTGCCTCTTTGAGATACCATTGGCAGCCTGGAGTCACACTTTAACCCTGTAACCGCACACACAGTCACATACTGAATGCAAGTCCTTTTTAATTAAAAACAATTTTTTTTTTTAATAAAAACACATTAATTTGCATGCATGTGTGTGCAAGCACCCGCAAACAATGTAATTAAAATGCCCCGTGTCTCCACCTGCAGTGATATTCTTCGGAGCAGATTTTCACAGTGAGCAGAGCAGTCATGTCTCTAAAAGTGCTTTGATCACAGCAGGGTTTGCAGTGGCAAGGTGAGCAGCACATTTACATCTCAGAGTACACAGCAAGGTGAGCCTCCAAGCCTCACTGCTCCTTTGTGTGTGTGTGTGTGTGTGTCCGTGCTGGCTTTTTATTCTCTTTATAATGTCTCCTTTCTTTTATTATTTGTATGTGTGTATCAGGACCAACAAATATATTTTATTAGGGGGATTTTCACAGTGGGATTTCAAACATATCATCAAGTAGTTTATGTGTAGTTGACACTTGTTTTTTTTTTTGCTACAGTGGTCCCAAAATTTTCCACTGCTTCAGACTGCACGCTTTTTGTTTTCCAATCAAATAAAGGACTCGACCAGTGCAGAGAATTCTTGGATTAGGCTCAAAAGCATCACCCGATGGGAACAGATCAATGAGTAACATAAAAACTACAAATTTTAACGTGGACTTTTCCCAAGTGCTTCAACGACAACGATGTAACTCTTAAACAAAAGGAAACAACAATGAATACACTGCTCAAAAAAATAAAAGGAACACTTGATCATCACAGTACAGCACAAGGTGCAGTACACAAAGTGCTGTACTGTAACTTAAGTGATACAATTGTGATTTACTGTGCAGTTTGACTGGCATTCACCCAAGAAGGTGAAGCAGGTTCACACTGATGGTGCTGGATGACGGATATACCTCCAGACCATCCAGCATGATCAGTTTGGCATGCTGGATGGTGTGGAGGTATATCCTTGCTGAACGCAAAGATGTAAAGACCTCAAGGCCACCCTTATGGACATGTTTCTGAAGTTTGGTCAGAAACATGTCCATAAGTAGCCTGCTGCAGGTCATTTTGTAGAGCTTTTGCATGGTTCGCCCTTCTTGCACAAGGGAGCAGTTACCGGCCCTACTGCTGGATTGATCCCCTTCTACAGCCCTACACAGCTCCCCTCATGTAACAGCTTGTCTCCTGGTATTTCCCCTACACTCTTGATACTGTGCTGGGGAGAGACAGTAAACCTTCTTGCGAAGGCATGTATGGATGTGCCATCCGGGATAAGCAGGACTACCTGTGCAACCTGAATGTACTGCACATACTGTCCCATGCTCTCAGCAGTGACGAGGTCACTACCAAAAAGCAAAATTAGAGAAAAATCAGGAGGAGGGATAAGGAGAGCGTTATGGTCTGTAGTCACCACCCAAAAAAACATTCCAGTTTTGAGTGTTTGTTTGATGTTGCCGCTTCAGTAGCCAGCTGTCACTTTCTTTTGTACCCAAGCAAGTGAAATGGATTCCTAACGGGAGAGACTGATTCCCCTTGTGTTCTCTTAGCTTAATTTTTTTTGAGCAGTGTAGTTTGTTCAAAACATTAACAGCAATAAAACACTGAAATAGAACTTTTGAACATCTTAATGTTTTAACTGTTTCATTTTTAAATTCTAAAATTAGAAATTGAAACTATTGCAGTGTTAAGATGAAGGAATAGAAGTGAACTTGAATTAGGAAACAGTTAGACAGTTAGTGAGATTTAGGAAAAAAGTGTAACATCTGGACCAATCAATTAGTTTTGATTGTACTGATTTATATTTCTGTACCTCGCAGCATTTTCATTTGTTCCCCGTGGGCCAGGTGGCAATTCAAATTTTATGTCAATTCCCAATAGTTCATGTAAGATTTTTGCGCCATCTACAAAGTCATGCGGACAATCGTCAAAACTTCCACGGCAACTTGCTCTGCTGCTTACTGGCAAGAAGCAGCCTTTAAGGGGCATTTCTAGCATGACTAATTTCTGGTGTGCTTTTTTGCTCAGGCTCCACTCGGAAGCGTGTTCGCAATCTCCAGAGCTGTAATTCTCCATCACTCTCACTAACAAGACTTTTCGACGCGACAAACAACAGAGGCCTTGAGTGTGTGTGCTTGTGTACCGTGGATGACAACATTTACCAGTCTACTAAATCCTGACCGGGCAGCCACATAAGCAGCCAGAATGGTGGATTGTGCTCCTGAGAGCAATGACTCGTAACACAGATGGAGGGGGGGAGTAGTAGGTGGAAGGACAAGTTGAGGTTGATTTACTAGTCGGTGGAGCCGCTCTGCCTGCTCAGATGCTAGCACTCATTTATAGTGTATGCTTTCATCTTGCTTGCAATCAGGTAAAGTTTTTTTTTCTTTCTTTGCTTTCATATAATGCACAGTTTGGATGTAGTGGTAAAATTTTAATGATTTTAGAAGGAAGAACAGATTAAAGAGAGACAGAGGTAGACAAATGAATCAGCTAATTTGCAAAAATAAAGGAGCAGCAGAAAGTCATAATGCTGGTTTATAGAGCAGAAGAAAACAGGTGCACGGTCCCATGGTGGGTATCTGCAGCCAACCAGCTCTAATCAGACCAGGTAATCATTCTCTACTTGGTTTGTCCAGTCCCAGTTGGGACCAAAAACAGGAGAGTCTGATTAATCAGGAAGCAGCTACACATCTCTGACAAACAGCAAGCAGACACAATTCATCTATCACCGCATGATTGTTCTCAGCTGGACGGGATGGAGTTTATTCACCTTGAATCATTTCCATTCCTTTTAGAGTGCAAGGATTTGTTGTGGTTACAGCGTGAGATTTTCTTCTTTGTTTGAAACGCTGCACTGTAGACACTTGAGGACATTTTAAATATTTTCCCGTCATCCAGGCAAAAATCTCATCAACTGCTTCACAAGCCACTGACATCCAATATTACCCTTCAAGGCCAGTGCCTCAGAAAAGTCACACAAATCTAACTTTTAAATGCATTTCTTCCAATAGAATAAGCAATGACATACATATGTTATCAGGGAGAGGTTTTTTCATAGGTCTCCAAAGGCATATCAACAGTGTAAAATTATTGTAATATAATTCGCTGTATGTTCGCTTAATAGAGCTGAGGTAGTCCACAAATATGTATCTTGATATAGAGCAAGCATCAGTATGTTTAGTGGACATGCTTCCTGATTGATTTTCAGCTGCAGTGGACAGATGTGCACACAGGTACGCAAGGTTATAGTCAGACAACTGAAGGAAACCTCAGTCTGATGGCAACTACTTTTAACAGGAATCAAGAAGAAAAATTCTGCAGGTTCTGTTGAGGAGGAGGTGTGGTTTATTTTCTGAATGTCACGTGCCAACTATGGGAAGAAAAAAAAAACAGAAGAAAATCCAGATAATAAAAGACTGCTTTTAATTAGATGCACTTCATCATAGTAACACCCCATGGACTAATTTTGCAATGCTCTGTCTCCTTATATAAACTACCTAAGCATGTATGTTCTCCCTTATAAACCTCTATAGGAAAACAAGGTGCAATTTATTTCCTTAAAGGTACCATGTGGAGTTCTTGGCCTTTACTTGTGCTGTGGAAATCTCTTTACAGTGTGTACCCTGCTTTACTAATGTTATGTAAGCATATGAGGATATACATGCACACCGTACTACCTGCTGTTTTCTGTTGGCTCTGGTAATGTGCAAAGAAAAGTAGCAAAGGAAAACTAAGAAGAGTGCATGTTAACAAATATGAATACGATATGAAATTGGAAGTAAAATTGAGAATTCTGAGGCAGGCTACATCTCAACAGATCTAAAAACTGAAGCACTGCAACACATTAGAAAGTGTTACACAGCAAACGGTATTTAACGTAATGTAATTTTCATCAATTTCAATCAGCAAATTTTCAGAATGCTTTCTGCTTGACCTTCTCCAATTTCCATAAAAATGTTATGGTCCAAAATTTGAATGTATAACTATCAGGGCTGTGAAATTTTAGCTTCATACATCAAAAAATGTTCAATTCATATTTTTTTTTGAAAATTTACATCAATTATTTTATGTGTCCAAACTTTACCACAAAAGTGTTATGGAAAGTGGAGCTGACTGAGCAGAAGGCCCATGTTGATCTGAAATGGAAAAACCTGGCTTTTTTTTTCAGCTTTTCTCTGGCCAACCCAGGCTCTTTTCACCATATTTTAACAAAATGGTACGCCTTCATTAAAAAAATTTATAAATTCAGAAAAATAAAATCTCTGACATTTTTTTTTTTTTGCTTCCTTTTTTTTATATACTTTAATTTTACTTAAGTTTAACATTTCCTTTTCTGTCATTAGTTAGTCAGTTTAAGGCAACAAACACAACAGTAAAGTAAAATATAAAGAATTTTTTTTCCCAACTGGAACATACTGGTTACCATGGTTATGCATCCCACTTCAGTGATGATCACTGATGATAACTAATTACTTTTTTCAAGTAATTTGACCAACACTGGTCCAGATAGTATAGTACAATGTCTACCTCTTTGTCCCTTTTATTTCATGTCTGATATTGTCTTGTGGTGAATAGAGGATGATGAGCAGCCTGGTGTGACAAGTAACAGCACCTGAACTCCCATTACTGCTGTCAATATGCAGAGTGTATTCCACTGTAATGTATGTCAAGACATAGTAAACTATAAAGACTAGATAACTTGGGGCTGTGCCACGGGTAACAACATATTTCATAGGTTGCATCATGTGTTTCAACTTTACTTCTCTAAAAATATCACTGCTACTGGCAGCAGTGGTGAAATCTCTGCATTGCTGTATATTATATATAAATCACTGCAAAAAAAATTTTAAAAAGAAAAAAAAAGAATTGTTGCATTGGGCTTTGATGGAAATAGCTTTTTTTATATGAAATATTTTAGGTTCAAAACTTCCATTGAGCTAAACATGAGAAAAATACAGAAATAGATGCCATGGCCAAAATCATGTAAAGGTAGACTTTAAACACCAGTTATGAGCAATACTGAGGCGTTCGCAGTCCTGCAGAATTTTAAGGGATAAAGGGATACGATCGTTTTGCGGATATGATCGCTCTCCATTTCCCAAAGATTTTCTGTCCAGGTTGGTGGATAATACAACTTCCATTATCTCCTGAAACTCAAGAGCACCACCATAAACGACAATTTTGCCAATCAATACAGTAATTCCATACAGGAATATACAAAGAGTTACAAATGGGGTCACAAAGGAGGGGGTGTGCAGGGAGCAATGTCACATTTTATTCCCAAGATGCAGGAGATAAAAGCAGACATCAGTGCGTCTGTCTGGCAGCAGCGAGTATCAGTAGGAAAATGGACAGTTGGACATTTTTATCTCCTGGCTTTGATGTTGGTGAAGAGGCTGATGGAGGTTCAAGGACAACTGCTGCAACAAGGGAGGGGAGGGACTGAGAAGGGGTGGGACAGTGCTGAGGGGGGGAGGTTAAAATATGGTTGTGTGTGAGAGAAAAAGAGCAAGGAGTGGATGGGATAAAAGAGACACAAAACAAAGAATGTGAGAAAGGAAGACACAGCTACCTCAACACCTGCTGGTCTTTAAACATTTACCTGTGCCTGCCTGTGCTGAGGGGGAGCAATGGCTGTTTGATTCCATTACACTTCTATTACAGCTGTAGTTAATGGCTGCGTCACAGTCTATTAACTGCATTCATCTTTACCTCTGATATATAACAGGACATCAGCATTGAACAAAGACAGATGACTGTGGCTCCCTGCTACACCATTACCCTACATCCATGCACATGATGAGGTGGAGGACATGTGCGTACACACACACACACACACACACACACACACACACACACACACGCAGAAGATTTACTACAAACCAAAAGGAAATGCACATAGACCAAACACACATTGTAATATACTGTACACTGTTACAAATGCTGTAACACAGACATTCATCTTTCTGTCCTCTCCTCACTAATGTAGTAGTGACAGCCACGCAGTCTAGTGTGATAACAGGAAATGGAGCGAGGTACTTTGAATCTAAAAGAACTGGCACAGATACGTCTGTATCTGTGAAATCAGAAGACGCCAGTGTAAGCATATATTCAGTTTAGCAGATATGGCATAAACAATAGAGGGGGGAAAAAAACAGAAGGCATGCATGAGTGAGTGTGTTTGCGTATGTGGATTTGAGTCTTCATTCACGGCCCAGTTCCAAACTGCTGCCTCTATCTGACTGATCTGAATTACTGAAATGAACATATCTATTCCAGGGTGTGACCTATTCCATATCACAGCATATTAAAAACATTACAATGCTGATAAGAGGTATGCAGTGAGAGAGCAAAAACACAAATTTAAGCTTTTAGTGAACTGAATAACTGATATTTTCCCCTCAGTTTGCTGCTCTGTGAAATAAATTGGTAATAGATCCGAGCAATAAGAGAACAGCCCAGCCTAAACAAAATTCTGACAATAATACTGTATATGGTAGGATAGAAATCACAGTCTGATTTCTGATATGACATATATTACATTTTAGCTTTTGCCCTTTATTTTTTCGTATACAGTTGCATGAAAAAAGTATTTGCCTCATTCCTGATTTTTGTAGTTCATATTCGTAACACTTAAATGTTTCTGAATATAAAACAAATTTTAATATTAGACAAAATTAATCTGTTTTTTTTTTTTTTTTTTGCAAAGCTGAATTCAATGTCAGTAGCCACACCCAGACCTGATTGCTGCTGAAGAAACTCAAGAACACCTGAGAAACAAAATCATTGACATCTATCAGTCTGGAAAGGGTTACGAAACCATTTCTAAGGCTTTGGGGCTCCAGTGAACTACAAATGGAGAGAACTTGGAACAGTGGTGAACGTTCCCAGGAGTGGCTGGCCTACTAAAATAACTCCAAAAACTTATCGAGGACTCATCCAGGAGGTCACAAGCAACCCAGAAAAACGTCTAAAGAACTGCAGGACTCAGTTGTCTAAGGTCAGAGTTCATGAGGCAAAAATGGCATCCATGGGAGAGATCCAAGGAGAAAACCACTGCTGACCAAAGAGAACACAGAGGCTCATCTCAAGTTTGCCAAAACAGATCTTGATGATCCCCTAGACTTTTGGAAAATATTCTGTGGATTGACGAGGCAAAAGATGAACTTTTAAAGAGGTTTCTTACCTCTGATGTAAAACTAACACAGCATTTCATTAGAAGAACATCATACTGACGGTCAAACATGGTGGTGGTAAATGGCCGCTTCCTGACCTGGACGACTTGGACCTGACCTTTACACACTGGGACAGGTAGGTTTGGATGCTTTCATGAAAAAAAACTAAGTGGGCAAACACTTGTTCACGATGATGAGTGAAATTATTATAGTTTACAAATAAGTGGAGCAGTAATTAGTAGCTATCACCGTCGATACACCTGTACAGCCTTTTGACCCAGCTTGCTAACCAAGCTAGTTTGCATTAGCTGATGACTTAGGCCTCTATTTTATCTCCAGAAAACAAGATGGGGACAGCATAGTGCTAAAGTTGGTGCTTCCAAACTTAAGCCAACAAATCAATAGGTTTAAAAAGCTACAGCCATCTTTTATATACAGTCTATGACTGCATGCACATTTAAAGTTAAACTTTAATATCAGCTATCTTTTTGCACTGGTGGAAAAAAGAAAAAAAAGTCCAATTAGGAGTAAAATTGAGGCTTTAATTCTTAGTTGACTTTTAGCAGTAGCAGTGTGCACATTGTACATGTCTGCACTGGGGTGAGACAAAGGTAGATCAGGAGCTCCCTGCACGTTTAGTTAATTTCATAAAGGGATTATACATGGTCTCAGCAGTGCCTTAACTGAGCCACTCTGAGATGAGACTCTCATTGCTTCTCTCCTCCCTGCTGGCTCTCACTCGCCAGCATTAACCTATTTAGGGCAGCTTTCAGACCTCTCCATCACCCCTATACTCTTTCACTATTTATGAGGCCTAATCAATACAGAGTGGAGCACCTACATGAAAAATGGTTCTGGAGAAACCGCAGAGGAGAGCACATCAAAGACAGGCCTCCCTTGTTTCCAAGAGATAGCACTCTCCAAATTAATATAACCTAATACACAATGTGAAGAGCCCAGACCCCACAATAAGAAAACAGGACCCTGATAAAGCAGTTTTATTTTACCCTTCTTCTTCCCTGCCTTCATCTACACCCCCTCATAAAGCTTTATCAAAAGCTAATTAAGCCAAAAACAATGAAATAACTCATAGGATGGCAGCCTCTACAGAGCTCATTGTATGAGCCTCTTGGCCATAGTACACCACAAAAATTATATTGTCACTTACCTATTAATGAAGACAAGTTTGCATGCACTCTGTGGTCTATTTTAATTTATATTAATTCTCTGCCAGCCCTCATTATGAGCATTATTAAGCTGCACCCGGAAGCAAAACAAGGCTTTTGACCTGAGCAGGAGTTGGAATAAATCTCTCTTAATCATTTAGCAGCTCTGAGCAGGCAAAATACCTTAACAAACAGCCTGACAGAAAGAGGTATGTGAGGAGAATTTAAAGGGGCTGAAAGTGTTTCTATTTATTTATTTAAAAGTAGGTCCAAATGGCAGAGAATGAAGCAGAATCTAGAAGACAGCGACACCAGGGATGATAAGTGAGCTGTGCTAATTTACTGAGAATTTCTGCACAAATTTGGCCAGGACAAAAAGGACTCACTCAGTACATCAGTGAGTATGCAAAATCCTCCAAAGTTCAAACCCAGTTAGGTTTGAAATAAAAAAAAAATGACTATGATTGCACCATTGGAAGTTATACTAGGAAGATGTAAAAAAAAAAAAAAAGTAGCATTGCAGCTTCACAAGTTAGCAAAAGAAAGAATTTAACTGGCCACCTTTTTTGTAAATGCAAACATGACACGTGTGCTTCAGAGTTTACAGTATATATTAGGTCTCAAAGCAAAATTATGAAATCAAAATCACAGCTTTGCTTAAGCATTTATCACATGATGTACACTGGCCTGAAATGCATTTTCCCCCCATACACAATCACTGGAAGAGGAGCAGTGAAATAGCAAAGCACATTTTCTGAGACTGACAAAAATATTTTCAGTCTTTTTTTTCATTATCAGAACTGGGGCCATTCTGTCTGCTGGCATTTGAAATGCCACATGATTTAGGGTGTAATTCCCCTAGAATTAAATGAAATTTCTGCACATTTTATCTGAAATGATGAGGTACAGATAAGCGACTACACCCCTAAAAGTACAGCATATTTTAAGTACAAGATGGGAGCAAGTTTGCTTGTTTTTCCACTAAATCATCCAGAAGTTAGACATTACTTAAAGTTACTTACAGTATATTTATTTTTCCTGTAAAATATAATTACATTGTAATTTTAAAATACACTGAAACTCACTGAGAATTACACCCTAAGTTGCGTCCATATTATAAAGTGCTACCGATTTTTGACTGTTTAAGCTCATTCATGCGTGTGAAGCCAAAAGGAAGTTAGGGGGCAGGGATCTTGATCATTTATCTCATAAGCAAGCTAAAGTGCTCTGTAAGGTGCAGAACATCACCACACATCACTGAAAAAATGTGGAAAATTTTTATGCAATCCTGAAGTGTGATTTATGATTCTACAGTATTGCCCGTTTTACTCACCAGTCTAAACAGGACAGGCAAACTAACATTCATTTTGTCATGTTTCTAGTTAAGTCGGCTCTGCAGCAGTTACAGCTGGCAGTACAGCTGGCACAGCTGGGTGCAAAAACTGTAAAACATCTGTGCAAATATTGCAAATATAACAACTTTTTGTACTAAAGAACTAGTTTTGGGCTGTTTGAATCCGCCACCTGCTAGTAGCCTTAGATCTACTGTTTCTGTTTTTCTTCTAATCTTGCTTCACTGAGGAAGCCTAATATATTTTTCATGAAAGCCTGATCATTAATGTTGTTGACAGTAAGGTCACAGATAATGTCCACACCAGAAACCTTGCATCACATCACAGATTCTAAAAGAATTAATGAGCAGCGATTGGCTAATGAGGCTGAAACTGCATCATTTCAGTCAATTTAACCAAACTGCCCTGCCTCTGTTTTGCATTGTGATCACCCAAACTGCAAAATGCACCTCAAAGTGCACTCGTGATTTTCAACCGCAGATTCTTTTTCCTAACCAAGGCAAACCTCACCGACGCTCTTTCCTCCATCTTTCACAGCAGTCAAATTAGTGAGCCTACCTCTTTCCACTACAGGAAGAGGAACCTGTTGTTAAATGATCCATTCATTCTTTGTGGGCGTCCGCTGTTTCTGGTCAGTGAAGAGTGTCTATTCTGCCGTGCTTTCTGAGTTTGTAGGAATGTAACAGGGCTGACTGAATGCTGGTGGTACTCTCTGATCAGAGCGCCTGTATGTCTCTCTGACTGGCACAGATATCTGCACTGCCCACCTAACTGTTGAACTGGCTGACCACCTGTTCGAGCACCTGATTGTGTCTAGTCTGACTGTATCAATTTGGAATTTCCTAAATGTCCATCTCTCTGTGCAAAAAATTGAAATTCTGCCTGAAGGCAGATGCATGTGACCTGTCTGTCTGACAGCTTGACTGCTTGACTCCCAAAAATGCTTGAATATTTGACTAGTCGCTTGCTTGCGAACACCTGTCTCGCCTCTCGCCTGCCACTCTCAATAGCTGTTTGCCTGCGTGAGCCAGAAAGTCAATCACAACACAATCACATCAAGTGACAGGAAAATTGGGATGCAAGGAACAGCCATTATTGATGGTTTTATTTTTGCGAGTGATTAACACATTCCCCAATCACCCATCAGTCAGAATGTCAGAAAAAAAATATTACAAAGCATCTGACAGCGCATATGCTATATGGCTCTATTCAAATCTCTTCTGAACTTTTTGTCCTTGAAGCCAAAGTCATTAACTTTTTACATTACCTTTTACTGCAGAAACCAGTGGGCATTCAAGGTTAAAAGCTCAGTGCCACTATGATAATCAGAGCAAGGGTGACTGACCACAGTGTGGGCTGAAATAGATCTCTTGCTGAGCAAAAAAAAAAAATGCATATAGTACAGTATTATTTTTTTTATTAGGTCAAAAATGCTTTGCAAAGCATTTCCAATGAGAGACAATAGCTGGATGAATTTCTCACTGGGATAATATGCAGCGGAGCTCCTTCCTCTGCGTGTCGTCTCTAAATATTCAGAGCCACAGTCCTGGGGTCATGTTTGGTGCTAGGAAAGCAGTGGTTGTTCAAACAGGGTTTTGCTGGCATGTTGCAAAAGGTTGACAGAGGTCATGTTGACTGAGTGGCCCTCTGGCCTGCCTCATTTCTTCTGTACATAATATTTAAAAGTTTCCCTGTTTCCCTGTTTCTCACACTTTACTTAGCTAAACCCTCTGTCTCTTCATCTCTATGCTCATCTTACTGGCTACACTTTTTTTTTTAGGTTTCCAGTTTTTAATACCCTCCCAGTGCTTATTCCTAGAATTCCTCTTTGCTTTATGAGAGAATGCTTGAACTAACCAGAAGCATGTGAGTTTAGCACAAATAGTCACTTTAATACTGTGAGGTGTCCTTTTTCCAGTTTGTTTCGTTCATGAATGTATTAATTAACACGCTTCAGAGGTGCTAGTAGCCATTTTTTGCTGGACTGTACATAAAGCATGGATGTAGCCACCATGATGTTACTCATGTGTTTGTGAAATCCTATTCTGAAGCCTCAAGCTGAGAATTTTGGTCATGGATATCCAGTTTATTTTTTAAACCCAATGTGAAGAACAAGAGCGTGAAGACACTGCACTCACAGAATTTGTCCGTCTCTCTAAAGCATACCGTGTTCATCATCTATTTCACATGAGATCATAATTTACCAAACAAATATAATGATGGTTTTCAAAAGACTTGAAACTAGAGGTTTAGGATATTAGAAATTATTCATTAGAAAAAATTTTTACTTATAAAGTAAAGTAACTGTGAAGTAGAGTAATTTCCCATAGATTTCTATACATCCAGGGAACTCACCCCTGCTAGCCATTAGAAAAAGTGCAGATTTAACTCATTTTGACACTGGTCATGCATCTCACAAGGGAGCTTAAGTTTTCTATAGGTTCAAAATGGTAGAAGGGTCCAGAACATCACCACACAGCTATGAAAAAACTTGGACCGTAAAAACAAAAGGCAACATCTTGCAATTTATGATTCTAGAATAGTGCCCGTTTTGCTCACCAGTCTAAACAGAACATGGAAACTAACATTCATTTTGTCATCTTTCTAGTTAAGTCGGCTCAGCAGCTGTTACAGCTGGCAGTACAGCTGCAACAGCTGGGTAGAGATACTGTATAAGTCTGTGCAAATATTACAAATGTAACAACTTTCTGTAGCAATAAGCTAGTTTAAGCTAGGGTGTGGTGCAATCTTTATGTGCTATCATAGCATCAAGTCAAGTTTTAACATCAGCCAAAACATCCGAATCCCCCACAATACAGCAGCCTCAGATCTGCTTCTATTTCCTTTTAATCTAACTTCACTAAGGAAATATCTCTGAAGCCGGATATTTTCCCATGCTTTTCAATACATCCAGGGAAGTTGCCCTCTGCTGGCCATTAGAAAAAGCACACTGGTCAAAATGACTCAAATAAGGAAGCTAAAGTACTCGATATGTTCAAAATTGCACTTTGACATTGGCTTAATTTTACTGACCAGAATTTTGCCGCCATCTTTTATTTACAGCCTGCGATTAAGCTTCAATTACTTAGCTCAGCTATGTGGTCCTTCTTAATATTGCTGGTGACCTCCTGCAAAAATCTACACTCTTTATTCCTTCATTCCCCCCTCTGGCTATCCTTTGTCCCTCTATCTCTCATTTTCTTTTTTTTCTTTTTTTTTTGGTTTGTTTGTTTGGGTTTTTTTTTTTTCCCCCC
>VVHJ01065285.1:29328-45799 GCA_015107715.1 Tylochromis polylepis
TATCCACTGTAAAAAAAAAAAAAAAAAAAAAAAAGAAAAAAAATGAACTTAGTAGATCATAAAAAAGGAACTTTTCTGTCATTTAATTGTTTATCTATTACTTAATTACTTTGGTGTAGTGTGAATGGCCATGGGGGAAATCTATGTCAGTAGGAGAAGCTAAGAAACTTATTAAAATACAGTTAAAAGTTCAAAATTTATGTCCTCCAACTTATTTTCCAAAGCTGTCCAGTGGAGTCTGTGTCGGAGGCCAGAGTCGGTCTGAATGTTTGACACCACTGTACAATGTCACTATCACTGTGAGATCTGTGTGAGTGCAAAACAGATACCTTTTTGAATATGATTGTGCTGATGCCACATGTTTTGTTTATTATGTTGCTATATGTTTCCACTGTGAACAGCAGGATTAACCAGTGACTCAACCAGTGACTTCACATGCGTTTCTTATGTGAAGATGGAAACTCATTACAGAGACTTGCTGGTGAAAAATAGCGGAAGAAAAAACAAAATAGAAAAAAAACAACTGATGAGTTGATAAATATGATCTTAAAGCAGGAATTGTTTTGATAAAGGCCTGAATGGTGGATTAAAAGACAACTGATTTAGAAAAAGAAGATGCGATGTTTGATCAAAACCAAATTAATCTGGAAAACATCCTTATCTAAAATCTTTTCGCCGTTCATGAGCTTTAAATGTTTTCACTGGTGTATTTATGATCATCTCAATGATCAGATACTATCACACAGAAAGCTCCTGTTAATATGAAGCAGTTAGGGCCACTATAGTTAAAAGGACAAAAGAAATCTTTCCGGCCACAGTCATTTATTCTTGATGGTATGACCTTGTACTGGGACTTCTCTGACCTGACATGTGTGTAAGTGGGAAGCTAGAGGTGTGGAGAGTGTTAGCAAACAAAACAGAGCAGGCATCAATGTACTAACTTGGCATCTTAGTGCTGCCTTAATTCTTCATGGCACAGATTCAACAAGGTGCTGGAAGCAGTTCTCTGAGATTCTGGTCCATATTGACATGATAGCATCACACAGTTGCTTCAGATTCAGCAGCTGAACATCGGTGATGTGAATCTCCTGTTCTATCACATCCCAAAGGGGCTCTGGATTGAGCTCTGGTGACTTTAGAGGCCATCGGACTACAATGACCTCACTGTCATGTTCCAGTCCAATTTTGAGTTTGAGCTTTGTGGCATGGGGTGTTATGGTTTGAAGCAGACATCAGCAGAATAGCTGCTATCTAGACTCATCTGACAACCAGGACTGTTGTCTAATTTTGGTGAAACCGTGTGAACTGTGGGCCCTGTTTAGTGTTTTTGAGCTGCAATAATTCATATTCAGCATTTTTTTTCTCAGCTCCACAGGGTGCTTTAGTGCCTTTGAGCCATCTCACAGATCTCAGAAGTGTTGTTTTGGCTCACAGTGTGGCAATTTCATGGTGCTGAACACAGTCAGGCAAAATTACCAATTAGGTGGTGAATATGTTACAGCAAAGTATTTTTTTCAGGAGCTGGTGACGGCTTAAAAATAACTTTAAAAACATGTTTTTTTTTTATAAACGCACTGATAACAGTTTACATTTTTCTTCTTCTTTAGCATTTAACACAAGGGACCATCTGCCTCCATCTCACCCTATCCCTAGCATCCTCCTCTGTCACACCAACCTTCTTTTTTTCCACCTTCACTACATCCATGAACCTCCTCTGAGATCTCCTCCTGGCTGACAGCTCCATATTCAGCATCCCTTGTTATGTATATCCACCATCCCTCCTCCACACATGTCCAAACCACATCAGCCTTGCCTCTCTAATTTTGTTTCCAAAGCACTTAACCTGAGCTGTCCCTGTATTTCTAATCCTGTCCATCCAGGTCACTGTCAATTAAAATATTGTCACAGATTATAATTATAATAATTTAATAAATGATAAACTGATAGCTAACCGAACATTAGAGGAGAGATGAAATAAAAATTGTACTAATATTGTGCGATTATGGGGTCATAACTATTTGCTGGGAATGCAAATGACAAGGATAGAAAAAAAAAAACCAAGCCATTACTGGACAATCAAAAAGGGGAGCAGGAAACACTGAGAGCAATAAAACACAAACACAATAAAATCAGAGAAGCCAAACAGAGCATCACCAAAATTAAGGCCCACATGTGGCAGCAATAGTGAGGCGGATCCCACTCGTTTTTATTTTACTGGGAAGCCCAACCTAATCTAACCAAGCAGCTTGTGAAAGTAAACAAGTAGATAAAAACACAGTGAATGAATCAGGACACAAACCACAGTATTTTGGTTGAACGTCTTTTAATTTTTAAAGTGGAGACTGATGCCTCCAAACCCATCTACTTAAACAAACTCCTTCATTAGGTACACATCTTTAACTGCTCGTTAACACAAGTATCTAATCAGCCAGTTACATGGCAGCAACTCAGTGCACTTAGGCAAGTAAACATCGTCAAGATGATGCTTTGAACGTGGCATGGTTGTTGATGCCGGGCAGGCTGGTCTTAGTATTTCAGAAACTGGTGATCTGCTGGGATTTTCACAACCAGCTCTAGAGTTTACAAAGAATGGTCTGAGAAAAGTAAATGCCTGGTGAGTGGCAGTTCTGTGGGTAGTTCTCTGCCTTGTTGATGCCAGAGGTCAAAATAACAGAGCTAAAATAACCGCTCATTGCAGAAGAGCAGAACTGGATGCACAACACGTCGAGCGATGATATGACAGCAGAAGACCGCACTTCACAGCACTTACATGTGTTAACCATTTCCTGAGCTTTCAAAACATCAGTTTGTACCTTAGAATTTACTACTTTATAATCACATCCAGATAGTGTTCACAGACACCTTACAAACAAAATAAAAATCAATTAAGGTACATTATTACTCATAATAATGGTGAAATAGTTCATCTAATCTGGAGTTTAATCAGCTATGGGAACATTTATTATTAGAAACTGTCACTGATGCATTTACTTGATGACTTTATGTAGTCGCAATAATAGATTAAAAATGTAAACATTTTCTCATATTAAATTCATTTTAATATACTACACACAGTCATCTTTAGGTCCATCACACACCATCCACAAAAAAAAGAGCCAATCAAATGACAGCAATCCCTCTTCTTTCTGCAGTTCTTTCTTACAAATACAATTTCCTTCTCAGGAGTGAATGAGAAGGCAATTGCAGCCCATTCACCACTTCTCATTTCACTTTAGATTCGAGCTCAAAGCTAAAAAAAAAAAAAAAGTTGAGTCAAAATTATCCTTGGAGAACACATCGCCTCCTCCAGATGTTAAAAGGTAAAAAATAAAAAAAAGTTCTGAAAGAACATTTTAAAAAGCAGTCATGAATAACATGTTTAAAAAAAATAAAATAAAAAATTCTGGAGCTCTGGACCAGATGCAATCAGAGCCTCTCACACCTCCCATTACCGTACATTACAGCAACACATTAGGGAAGAAGTGTGAATGCACAGTAAGAAATTATCACAATTAACGCATTCACGTCTAAACCACAGTACAACAGCTTCATTAAAGTGTTTGAGGCAAAGTGCTTCTTTTTGCCTTTGAGGGGGATAATTTCCCATTATGCTATCTTGCTAGCATAGCAGCTAAGACACCTTGCCAAAATAGCCATGGTGAAAAAAAGAAAAGAAAAAAGCATGCAGGCTGATAATACAAACAGATGCTACATGAAAGCGATCACATCCCAAACATCAGTTAGACACAATTTACTTGATTTCCTGCAACTGCCTGATTTTGTGAATAAGTCAGTGAGAATGTATCAATAGGAGGAAATAACACGACTCACTGCACTCTAATTAGAGATTCAGTGAGATGAAAAGGGAAGATTTGCTTTTTGACATGGGTCACCCACAGAGAAACACAAATACTATCTAAATGTCATCAGGCTCACTGTAGCCACAGAGCCTTTGCGTGATAATGTGCGCGGTGAATTCATTATTTTCATCTATTTTCATCTATGTGCCATTATAACTCAGTCAAAGGAAAGTGACTCACACAAGAAAGAGAAAGTGGAAAAGCAAAGTTAAAAGCCAGAGCCGAGGAACGTCTCTCAAACAAGATATGCTCTCCAGAATGAACAGGGTCTAATTTTAATATGTCTCCTCCGACTTTTCTTCTTTATTTTTAAGAGAGATCAAATGAGACAATCTGGTAGCTCGAAAACTATCCGCTCCTAAGACTCGGTGGCTAAAGCTATCGGAGCACAGATCAGTAATTTTTGCAGGTTGTCAACAATTTATCACAGTGGCCCCATGGGCCCCCGCACAGAGAGGCCTGGACGGGACTGCACACGAGCACGCCTGTGTTGACGCTTGCTTGTGTAACGTGGCACAGCAGAGGCACACAAAGTCACTCACATGCATGGAGCCTCAAAGACACACAGTTGTCAGTGTGACAGGACATTACCTTCTGTCCTTCATGATAACGCTGAGCGCCTTCAGGATGGTTTTGTATGGCTCTTTCAAACACTCACAGTCACACACATAGCAGGAGCCATTCATTCACTGAACTGTTTATAGACCAGGAGGAAAATTGTTTTCTATAAATATCCTTCTTTTTTTCCTATTAGGGTTTCATTCTGCAGGTAAACAAAGCTCTCACTTCTCTGCATTATCATAAAAACCAATTAAACAAATTGTCTTTTGTCCACTGATTTGTTTTTATCCTTGCGGGTTTATTAAGTGTAGCATGAGTTTGGCTTTTGTTCCTCAATGAGCAAATGGAGGCATTATCAAGCGTCTAGTGGTGCCGTCAACTGTCAGAAACTCATCACTATATAGCAATCCTTCATCAAACAGCTAAGGTCATGCTGTAAGTTTACCCTGCTCAGCACGCACACGAAAAACATGAAAATGCATGCTGACACCTGCACACATAGCCTCCTTCACCAGACTGTTAAATTTGATTTATTAAAAGTGACAACAGCATCAGTGTTTTTAATTATTAATAGGGAAGAGTCCACGGGAGTCATCTCTCAATCCTCCCCACAAAGGTAATAGGGTTATTTGTTGTGGTGGAGGCCCGTATACTATGATTCATTTGACAACCATCCCTTGTGTCAAGTGGAATAGGAACGGCACATAGATAAGAAGGCTATTTTCGGTGATCCAGTGACATTGACCTGCCTTACAGGAAGGGACACATACACCTGTACACATCCACATTTACAAACACAAAGCCACACGCACACGAACATTTAAACTGATTTGATCTGCCAGCCAGTATTACGCGTCCTCTTACTGAGATAGTGACACTATTACAAAAGCTGAAGGTTAACATTTGACCCCTTTTAAATTGCACCTCGGCTGGACAGAATAAAACCAAACACATTAAGAGGTTAAATGAAGGTTAAGTGATGTTAGTCTAACTGTAATATCCGTGCCATTTGAATGCCGATGCCAACGAATTTATATTTATTCAGATTTTAAAATGTATCTGTAAATGCAATTTTGCATCGTTGCACACTGTGTTTATCATTCAAGGCATCTGTCATGCTGCACAGGGGTAGGCGCAGCATTTCAATCTGTGCTAATTACAACCCTCCTGTGAAGGAACACTGTAGTCTGAAACCTTTTCACTGCTCTTTTTGCAGGACTGCAGGAGCCCAGAACAAATTAGTCTAATAGCCAGAAAGTGCCTCCGATGCAGCGGCAGAGGTCAACTAGTTGGGAAACGTAGTCAGCTCAGCTGGACAAGGACAAAGCAGAACATTGCTCGTGTCACTTCATTTGGATCAGCCTCAAAGATGTTTCTGAACAGCAGGCAAATGCAAATTAGAGACATAACATAAAAATTTCACAAAATCTTCATTTAAAAGAGGAGCTACTATGTTCGTTTTCAGATCCATATTTTAATTCTGCACTCTATTAAATTCACAGTTCAAAGTCATTCTTAATTTCTTTTCAGACACACTGTATATCTTCAATTCAATTTTATTTATATAGCACCAAATGACAACAACAGCTGCCACAAGGTGCTTTATATTTTAAGGTAAAGACCCTACAATGGTGTACATATATATATATATATATATATATATATATATATAGTCATGATAAGAAGATACTACACCCTGTTTCTATTCTAAATCTTTTACATATCAGCACATATACACACACATATCCATCCATTCTCTTACGCTTTTCAGGGTCATGGGCGGCTGGAGCCTGTCTTAGGGCGAGAGTCAGGGTACTCTCTGGACAGTCTGTCGCAGGGCTAACACAGAGACACAGAGAACCATTCGCACTCACATTCACACCTATGGGCAATTTAGAGTCACCAATTAACCTAACCCCACTAACTGCATGTCTTTGGACTGTGGGAGGAAGCTGGAGTACCCGGAGAGAACCCACGCAGAAACAGGGAGAACATGCAAACTCCACACAGAAAGACCCCGGCCTGATGGTGGAATTGACCTTGCTGTGAGGCAGCAGTGCTAACCACCATGCCACCGTGCTGCCCATATCAGCACATAATTTAAAAAAAATTACCAGGCTTTAAAAAATGGGTAAAATACAATCTGAGATGAACTACGACACACATAGAGTGATAGTTCATGGAAGAAATCCAGAAATCGACGGGGCTTGCCTTCCCTAATTACCCATGCAAAACTTTGATTTTGGCAATAGTTTGGAGAAGAGATTTATCTAAGAAGTCCAGTTAATATATCATTTTCATCTCCTGCAGTTAAACTTCAGTATACAAAATTAAATAAATAATACATTTCTTTCCATCAACTTCTCTCACCCATCAAAGTATAAAATTTCCCATATTTTAAGCTTTAAAATATAATTGGGATGGTTTTACTACATGCTACATAAATCTAAAGTAACCAGGAAATCCATCAGTGCCTGTCTAAGATCACGCCCCTGTGTGTTTGTTTATCCCTCCAAATCCATCAGCCAACCAAATTAAAACTGATATCTTGGTGTTGCAGGCTTCCCAATATTATATCCAATCAGGGACAAAATTATTCAGCAAAGGTTGTCTGTTATATTTTGATTTGGTGAGGTTGCATTACTGGGTGGATACAGTGAGGGCATAATCAGCTATAAAATGTGTAGTTATATATATTATATCATGTATTGCATATTCATATTTATTTTACCTGCATGCAGTCTCGACAGGAGTAGTTATTTATCTGTGGTAACCTGAAATCAACCCAAGGAATTATCAGCACTAAAATTATTCTGCAGCCAGAGGACCAGTTTAAAGTTTAAAGTATTACAGTTATCTCGCATGTAAACATTCAAGGGAAGCTACAATACATGCTTCTCATGTTTCTGGTGATGATTTGAAAGGCGCTATCTTTTAGGCAACTATACAGTTTAAAAAGAAAGAAAAAAAGAAAAAACAAAAGAGAAAGAAAACCAAGAAATTTCCTGTTATTTAAAAAAATACCAATAAAATAATTTTTTTTAAATAGACTATGAATTAATGAAAAAAACCCTCTGAATAAATATACATATACATTTTAAAAATTTCTACTTAAAAAGAGTTTTAAAAAATGCATTCATAGATTTAACATAATTTCACAAACATGCAAAGAACCATTCACAGTCAGAGCAGTAGGCACAATCGTAGACATTGCATCTGCAAGCCAAGTACACCAACCTCAAGCTTAATAGCATTAGTTTGATAATACACCACACTCACTCTACTCCAGCTTGGCACTAAATCTTTATGATCAGACATATTGCATATAGTTAACAGAAGCGTTAGCTACTTACTAAACTGTTACCCCAATCTTCCCTCTTATGAAACTGAGATGAGAATTGGATTGGAAGCAAAGCTAATGATTGAGGCACGGTTACCTTTTTAGCTACTTGCACAATAGTTAGCATTCAGCACACGTGCTTCTTTGGATACAGGCAGATTTATTTATTCAGCTGTCAGATAGATTTGTTTTTTTGTTTTGTTTTCTTCTCTGTAGATTCATTAAATGATTTATTGGTGTCAGGACTACACAAAATGACATACATTACCACCATACATGTTGCATTGCATGCTGTAAGTCTTTGAAGTGTCATGTTTACCATCATCATCTACTGTGTCTCACTGTGAGACTTTGTAGGGACCCTTTATATTTACTGTTATTATACAATTATTGTATGGTATTGGTCTTAACAGGGGTAGTTCATGTGCTGGTTAAGTTCCCCAAATGCAGTATTGGCATTCAAGTAATTACATTTTATTTATACAGCACCTCACAGTACAAAGCTGAGAAGACCATAAATGCATATGCAAGTGCAAAAGGCTGTTACCCAATAAAATGCACAGCTATTACATAGATAACTCATTTTTTATGATTAGAAATATAATTAAGAGCTACTTCTTAACATAACCTCTTTACACATGCACACTACTCTGGTAAGATACAGACACCGCAAACATGCTGCTTGCAAATCCCCACTACTTTACTGCTGTTATCGTTAATATAGAACATGTATGTCACAGTGCAGTCCACATTTAACTACTCATTACTGATTGTGTTTGTGTTTTGTATCACAGATTCTTTTTCAAGATAAAATCCAGCAAAGCATCAAAAGTGGAGAAGAAGAGTTCCAGAAACCATCTGGCAATCAGTCTTTCCTGGATAGCAAAAAATTTGTGAACCTGCTCTCATCTGTAAAGATAATGGGGTGCCAGTGGCAGACCAGCCAGTTCCCGTATTCTCTGAGGAATGCCAATTGATCTGCATGGTGCTGGGTTGTGAGCAAAAGTCCCACTAAAGGACACCGGACCCTCATGGAACCCTCAGGGAGTCTGTTTCTGGCAGGCTGGTAAATATACCATATACCATAAATATACACATGAGTAGCCCACTAGAGGTCATTTTGCAGTGGCAGTGGATGTTCTGTTGCTGTTTGCACAAAGGAGCAGTTACTGGTCCTGCAGCTGGGTTGTTGCCCTTCTACAGCCCTGTCCTACTCTCCTCGTGTAACGACCTGTCTCCCAGTACCTCTACCACACTCTTGCTAATTGCTAAATTTTTTCATTTCATTTTCTGTTTGCTTTATTTGGCTCCTAAAAAGCCACTAAATATTTTCATTTGTATAACAAATTGTACATAATTTAAAATTTTGTCATCAAAAATGTTGAAAGAAGGGGAAATATTTCCTGTTGCATTCTATTTGTTAACAGGATTAAGTGCTGAGAACAGTGATAGGTAGAGAGGTAAGTGTGTCCTATAATTGCTTGATTTTTTACTGAAAAACTAAATCTCATCATTCTGTGACTTATGTCATTCAACCACACTGTTGGAGGCCAAATATTTCCCCGTAGTGTTAAATAAGTGAACCAATTTGTATGAAGTGGACTTACACTAGCATTGGATTTTTTTAAATTTTAATATTTATTCAGAAAAAATATTGCTAATCAAAATGCTGTAGTAATTCTGTGTTATATACATGATTATTTTTTAAAGTCTTTAAATATCTATTCAATGCACGACTTTATGGGAAATCATATCTGAACAATCAATTTATACTTGATGTGATCAGTAACTAACAGAACATTGAAAAGGTAATTCATTACATTTATATCTTTTTAACATTAAAGCCAAATTAAATATTCTAAATTGTTATATAAAGTAAAACATGAAATAAACATGGCATTTTACAGTGGATGTAATCAAAAATTAAAAATAGGAAGTAGATAGAAATGTTAGATAATTTAATAGTTTTTACAAAGAAATAAAAGGTATGTGGATACCTTTTATTTCTTTGTAAAACTATGAAAGATCTCATGTAAATTAAAGCTACAAGGGTATATTTTAATTGCAGAAAGTTTCTGTATTTTTCAGTCTTTTTATGGTATTTCCCTGGCATCCTGGCTGCTGGTATATTACCATTTGGTTGGTTGGTTTCCTGGTCGGTTGCTGGTTGATTGGTTTAGTGGTTGATTGGTTGGTTTGCTGTTGTTTTTTTTTTCTTTTACGGTTTACAGAGTTATGTGCAGCTTTGGAAATGGCTGTCATTATCTCTGAGATTCAGAAATGCTTCTTTGAATTAAAAATTAATTGGAGTTGTGGAAAAGTTTATCCTTTAATATAATATGTGTAGTTGGGTACATTTTTCTCATTGAATTTAGAAACCCAGCAGTATTTAATTCACACCTATGGGCAATTTAGAATCACCAATCAACCTAACATACATGTCTTTGGACTGTGGGAAAACACACACAGGCACAGGGACAACATGCAAATGCAAGGTGGCAGAAGGGTTTGAACCAGGAACCATTTTGCTGTGATGTGACAGCGCTGACCACGGTACTACCCAAAAATGTAATAAAAAAAAAATTATATACGGTTCTGTGCAAAAGTTTTAGGCAGGTGTGAAAAAATGCTGTAAACAAAGAATGCTTTCAGAAATATAAATGATTGTTTATTGGCCCCAAATGTATTCTGCAGCAGGACAACGACCCCAAACATACAGCCAAAGTCATTAAGAACTATCTTCAGCGTAAAGAAGAACAAGAAGTGCTGGAAGTGATGGTGTGGCCCCCACAGAGCCCTGATCTCAACATCATCGAGTGTGTCTGGGATCACATGAAGAGACAGAAGGATGTGAGGAAGCCTACATCCACAGAAGATCTGTGGTTAGTTCTCCAAGATGTTTGGAACAACCTACCAGCCGAGTTCCTTCAAAAACTGTGTGCAAGTGCACCTAGAAGGATTGCTGCTGTTCTGAAGGCAAAGGGTGGTCACACCAAATATTTATTTGATTTAGATTTCTCTTTTGTTCATTCACTGCATTTTGTTGATTGATGAAAGTAAATGATTAACACTTCCATTTTTTCTTTGTTTACAGCATTTTTCTCACCTGCCTTAAACATTTGCACAGTACTGTACATTTCTTTAATGTCTAAAAATGAATTCTTTTAGTCATTTTTTTCTTGCTTTTTGTTTTCTTAAGTGTAAGTATTTTATTCTAGACTGTTTTTTTAATTAAACTTGCTGCACATGCTCCTAAATTACCAGAAAAGTTGACATATGTACAGCTCTCTTTACAAACTTCCTTCAAGTCTGACTGTAAATTGCAGCATTTACCTTCAGAGAAAACAGAAACGTGCAGAAGCTGATACTTGCAGTGTGAACACGAAACTCTCCTGGCGAGTTGAGGGTCCTTATGGAGCAGCATCTGGGGAGGCTGACAGGAGCACTCTATTACCACTCAGAGAAAGGAACCAGAGGGCTGCAACAACACTGCTACCAGCCAGATCCAGCTGTGCAGATGCCTCCAAACGTACGCACACTTAGACCCATGCAAATTAAGAGAAATATACAGAACTCACATACACCCGCCGTTCCACATGATGGACTGTGTGCTCTAAAAAGAAATATATAAAGATGGAAAGATGAATGACTAAAAAGCGACCGCTAACCCAGGATAAAGCTTCAGCTTTTTCCACTGCCTGGGTTTTTAGGCCTGAGGTGAAATCGCTAACAGCTCCTCTCTTAGCCTGCGCTGCCAGGCACATTAACTAAACTCATATCGCTCTCAGCCACTATCAATTATTCACCACCCCTCCCCTCTTTCCCCTCATTTTCAAAGGAGAAAAACTCCAAGAGCCATTCCCAGCTGCACTGACACACAGCCACAGTGACAAAACAACCCTGTGCCTTTGGTGCCTTGCTTTATCCTGGATGTTTTGATTTTAAAATCCTCATTATAATCTTAACAGTATTCTTTAAAATGCTAATAATGATCTTACATCATTGTTGCAATAATATACTTCTTTAAAACTGAGCTTAAGCTATCAAAGGGAGAAGTTAGAGAAGTTGTAAATATCGAGATATTTGAATTGTAGCCTGACTGTGGGAAGATTTATTGGCAAGATCAAAAAAACAGGTGTGCACCACCAAACGTGGCAAACTGACAAAGACCACACTCGTTCAGCAGGTTCTACCACCAATTATAGAAGGACTTTTTAATTAAAAACCTCAAATTAAAATGATCCCTACAGTCTGTAGAAATATTAGACAAAATTATTATGCCATATACAATCCTTAACAAATTTATTAGACCACCATCCATGCAAGGTTTGTGCCACAACCGCTGTAAATTAACAGTATTTGTAATTAACAAAATCATTGTTTATGTTTCTGTAATGGTTAATAATTAATGTTAAGCTTGCTCTCTTAATTAAAATCATATTTTTAATGCTACAATAAAATTAATGTCTCTAAGTATGAACTTTCAAATTTACTGTTTTACAAAAAAGCTGAAAAAAAAAAATTAGTGAAGCACTTTATTATTTTGTGACGAATTATTATTTACTTACATCCCTGAATAGAAAATATTAGTTTCAGTGGTCGAATGCTACGCTTGATTCATTCCTGACTTTTCAGAGAAGTTCAGTGTGCCGGCTCAAATTTGAGTATACAAATGTGGACTCAGTTCGCTATTTGCCAAATAAATAGTAATATCATTTTTTGTTCTAAACATGTTTTTGACAGATTTCGAGAAATATAACACATAAATTAAACCCTTAAAATACTGCAAGGTCAATCTAAAACTAAAACAGCCGGAAAACCTGAGCATGTCGCTCACTTGTAGTGTGCCTAATAAGGCGAGTGTTTCTTAGCAAACTATGAATACATAAACAAAACAACAGGACTGATAACTGCGAGGCAAAGCTACATCTGTGTCTTTCACGCTAACATATCTTTTGTCATTTTGTCTCTCTACACGACCCCTGAGGATTTAAAATCAAACAATGAAGATGTGATTATAGCGATTACCTTTTTCAGCTTTAATTCAGTGGGTTTAACAAAAGTATTACAATAACCATTTAGGAATTTCAGCCATTAATTTACATAGTCCCTCATTTTCATTGGCTCAAAAGCAGTTTACACAGTGGATGACAACAGATTTATTTGCATGGTTATGAAAAGCAAATTTACAACATCTAACCAAGTCAAGAACACTCACTAGGTGGTAGGTGTATCATCAGATGCCTTCATGGATGGAGAGGGGGTTGCAAAACACTGCAAACCCCTGAAGAACAAGAAGGCCAGATTAGACTTTGCCAGAAAACATCTAAAAGAGCCCGCACAGGTCTGAAAACAGTGTTTTGGATGACGAACTTGAACCAGAATGATGGGAAGACAGCTCATGATTCAAAGGATATCACATCATCTGTGTGTGGGCATGTATGGCTGGCAGTAGAGCCTAGTGTTTAATGATGATGTGACTGCTGATAGAAGTATTGCAGTATCATTTTTTTTCTCATTTAATTCTCCTTTAGATGGCTGCTGTTTATTAACCATGGTCCAGATCCAAAGTGATGACAACATGACAGACAAGTGTCCTTTTCAGAGGTGAATCGCCCCCACAGTAGGTCAGGGAACGGTGCTGGGAGCACACAGTGAAACATTTTCAGCTTGATACACAATTATACAGACGGGGGCTAGACGAACGTGGGCCATTTTCCAAATTACAAACGAAGCCTTGAATGTAAGCTGGGTTAATATCTGAAAAGTGTAGATGTCAAGGTTCAGTCATGACTCTTTGGATTTTTTCCTCTGCAGATATCTGTGCCCTTCTCTGAGCCTTAACATCAGACGGATACATCTCAGAATCAGCGAGCGCGACAGGCGTGTTGGGGGGCAATCATTTGGAACGAGATGCGGCTGACGCCTGATATTCGCTGTTTATCATTCATATATCTCTGAGTGTGACGAGAGGTGGAGTTCACACTGCCGGGAAGCAGCTGGTGCCTCACTCGTCGTCTCTATCGTCCCCGTTTTCACCAGCTGCCCCGCACCCCCACCCCACCGAACACGCCCGCAGGAGCCCGGGTCTCTCTCACCAAGGCACCTGTGGGTGTCACCTGACGGGGGAAAAGCAAGTGGAAATGAAAGGAAGCAGCCGATTCTGTCAGAGCACATCAGGACTGCTGTCCATCACTGCACCAACCTCTGGGGGTGTGTGTGTGTGTGTGTGTCTATCAAACAGCAGTGGGTTCGAGTGTGTGCAAGAATGTGCATATTAAGTCACTGACCCACAGGGAGTGTATGTGTGCATATGCTCAATCATCAATGCAGGGTGTGTGAGCCCATGTGTGTATATTAGCGCCTTTATCCCGGCAAGTGAGTGTGTCTGTAAACACATAGACCTTGGGGGCGTGTGTATGAGTGTGTGTGACTGTCTATATCAGTGCAGTGATCTGTATAAGAAGCTGCAGTAACTGGTAGGTCACTGACAACCCTTGACTCCCAAAACCAAAGCTCCTGAGCACGCTCAGTAGGCTTGCTCTCCTTTGACTTCAGACAAATTCTCAGAGTGTCTGTTACCTGATGCACAGTGAACATCCTTATATGCTGAGGAACCCAAAACCACCAGCGTGTCCTCACGCCAAGGACCAGCGCTTGTAGTCCCTCAGCAACAGGCCTCAGAGCAGCACCACTCTTGGGGACCAGGGACAAGAGGATGGTATCAGGCAGTTTCTCAGCTGCAACCCAAAGCCAGTGGCCCCTCACTTCCCCCACTTCGCCATCTTTGACTGGGTTTGACTGAGGCTGGGTGTAGGGGTGTGAGCAGCAGTCAGCAGCAGAGAGAGAGAGAGAGAGAGTGCTGCTGACTCCTGGAGGACGGCTGTTCAGCTCTGGCTGTCCAAGCGGGAGAAATTGAGGGAGACAGGGACCAAAGCCCGTCAGCTCCATCCCTTAGGGTGCCTCGGCCTCCCGACTACAAGTCCATGTTTTAGCAAACCATATGTTCACCCTCTCCCCCAAACCCCCACCCACCCAGTTAGCAAATAAACAAGTTAGGAAGCCATAGCTAGAGGGAAGTCTTGTTTCCCTCTCACTGGCTTTGGTTCCTGCATAGTCTCACTGCAGCTTCCAGGCTCAGTCCTCCCACATCCAACGGTGTCAGAGTTGCGATGCAGAGTGCATGGGCGATAGACGACTTCGGATATCTTCTCGTGTTTTTATGAAGTGTCTTTTATATGAATCATTTTTGAATGCTTGCCTAAGAAAAATGTGAGGGAGTTTGGTGTAAAAATAAAAGCTCTAATGTAGTCAGCACACGTCTGTATCTCAGGGTTTACAACTGTTGCTGATAAATGAATTAGCACCCCCTTTATTTAACAAGAAGGTGCTGAGGTGAGGGCGGAGGTTTTGAGTTTATTTTGAGTTATTAACAGTAACGCTGACTTTTAACTAACTTATCTTTCTCATACCTTAAGTGCATATTAATTTACTGCAGATTCAAACTAAACATTGCCATGAACTTCATTTGAAATTGTGCAAAATCATCCAAAGGTTGGTTCTGCAAAATTCAGTCACGCAACACTTACGGTAGTTTGAGTTCACTATAATAACCTTGACAATATTAGCCCTTTTCCACTAGTACCTACTTGGTTCAACTCAGCGCAGTTTCGTTTTCGTCATTTTCTATTATAATTGAGTACCACCTAATGGGCATGGGGTCATTAGAGCAACACTGCACGTCATTTGTGTGCAACACAAACACAACATAAGAATGGCTGACGTCGAGGCGATGGTATATCTGCTATATGATGTATAGCTTTTTGTCAAACTCAGGTACCATGGTGTTGGTTTTTGTGCAGCCATTTCCCTTGTTGTAGGGCTTCAGAAATTCAGGTTTTGATTTTCGCTCTTATGACTCATCGAGTTATCTAGTCTGATGACGTCATATTTTTGGATCGACAGATAGCTTGGAACCCTGACTGAGTAGATACTAAAAAGTACCAGGTACCAGGTCATCGAATCGAGCCGAGTAGGTATTTGTGGAAAAGGGCTATAAGAGGACATTGCACAGAAGCATATAATTTGCACAAAGTAACATAAATACAATACACACAATAAAATACTTCTTCTTGGACAGTTGGACAGGTTGTATGAAAACCACACAGCAAACTGTATCTTCTGTTACCAGCTGTTATGTAAATTATATTAAAAAAAGGCACCACAAAGACAGTCAAAGGGTCCAGTTCAGTGAACTAAATAAAGCCTAGCAAATAACTAGTTGCAAGGCTAGCTGTGTTGGCCTCTGCCTGTGTGTCAAAGTGGAAAGACATGCATCCTTTTAAGTTAAAGTGTGTGTAATATCTCACCACTGAATGTCAGTAGATTGCAGTCAGTTGAATTCTGTTTCCTTACTCCTCCAAATTCAAGTGTGTATTCCTAGCTACAGTAGGACAATTCAATTCAATTTTATTTATATAGCGCCAAATCACAACAATAGTCGCCTCAAGGCGCTTAATATTTGTACAGTAGATCATACAATAACAGATACAGAGAAAAACCAACAATCATATGACCCCCCTATGAGCAAGCACATTGGCGACAGTGGGAAGGAAAAACTCCCTTTTAACAGGAAGAAACCTCCGGCAGAACCAGGCTCAGGGAGGGGCGGCCATCTGCTGCGACCGGTTGGGGTGAGAGAAGGAAAATA
>VVHJ01065288.1:0-12929 GCA_015107715.1 Tylochromis polylepis
CAGTATTACTGTATATTTTTAACAGTAACCTAGTCAGTGTTAAAGATTAACAATGACTAACACTGAGCAGTGCTGATTTGCTAATACTGGAAAATAACTAAAAATGCTGGTAATATTTCAGTGTTAGCAAATCAGCACTGCTCAGTGTTAGTTATTGTTAATCTTTAACACTGACTAGGCTACTGTTAAAAATATAACACTGTCAAAAGTGTTCATTTAACACTCAAAAGAGTGGACCTATATAGACACTTTCCAGTGTCAATTTAACACTGGAGATTTTGCAGTGTATATTTTTTTTAAGACTGATACAGATATTTGGTGAAACTCATATATATGAGCTGATATTTTTTCTTGTCAGACACAAAACAAAACAAGATGTCCCTAAATATAAAACATCGAAACTCATAACATAATTGAAGGGTGGGTTTTTTCTTTTTTCCTTTTTTAAATCAGGCAGAAATTGTAACTGAAAATGAATGACAGGTAGCTTTTACTGATCAAAAAACCTCCACAGCCACAAGAACCTTTTTAGAAGCAGTCCCATGATGCTTTTCTTCTCAATTCGCAGACTCTCCAGTTCACTAAAAGGTACATAACACATCTTATCTTTTCACTGCCCTTGACATGAGCCCTAAGCCTTCTTTCTGTCTCTTTTTCCTGCACTCCACCTCAGTCCTTTTCTCTTTCTCTTTAACTCCGTCCCCCTTCCACAAAAGGATTGAATATTTTTAAGACTGCCTCATATTACTCTGCCTTCATGGTTTTTGCTCAGCACCTGGTCTATCATTTCAAGACTTGAGAGCAGGACTGAACAATAGCACTTATATTATATATACTGTAATCTTCTGGCATAAATTGCAGGAAATATGCATATTTTGCTCGGTGATTGGAGGGTTCTTTTTGAGGAAACGTTTTAAAAGCAGTAGCAAACTCAAAAAGAATCCCTTTTATCAGGTCTTATTAAGTGTATTCTGGCTGAATACTGATTGAAATTACTCTTTGATTAAGATATTAAAGGTTATATTCATTGACAAATCAGTAGTTTGGACATCTTTATCTATTTGGCAGCCTCTGTTTATGGCAGGTTCCATTAAATCATGAGTTTGGATCAGTATTTTGCGCAGGTGTTGCTTGGTCCTAATGGGAAAGCTAATGTCTGCTAACACTTGGTTTGGATGAGACTTCGTGATTTATTGGACTATACTCTTAATTGCTTTGCCTAATCATGCAAGAGGAAATGCACTGAGCATTCACAACTTTTCAGTCTTCAAGTTTATATCTGTCGAGAGAAAATTGAAGCATGACAGCCTTTTATTTGTAAGGCCCTTAGATGCTTGGCACTAAGGAGGTCTAATCCAACTTTGCATCTTCACAGTCTAATTCGCACACAAAGACCAGATGGAGGATTCTTGGCCAGGGCCAATGCAAGAATATAATCAAAAGCACTTTTCATTTATTTGAAAGTGAAGACTAAGTGACAATCAAACACTGCCAAGAGCATCTTGTTAAGGGGCGAATGTTTTGAGGGAAGCCAGTAGCATAACCCTAATAGTCAACAACAAACCATTTTAAATTGACCAAAGGAATGTGTTGGCGGATACTCGACTAAATTCCAATGGCATAGCTGCATTATGTCACACTACTCCTCTCATATAACCAACTGCTCACCCTCATGTAACAGTTATATCGTCAAGGTAAATGAGGTGAGAAGAAATGTTATTCTTTTTTTTCTACTTCACCGACATATACATGAATAATCTCCAAGCCTCACAGTAAGTACCAGATTTGATGTAAATGTCATTTCCACCTCTGAGGTGTCAGGACTCAGCAGAGGTACTTTGTGCAACTCAGAAAAGCAACAGAGGATGAACGTCTTCCTTTGAGTCGGAATTATGGCGCAGCTAAACAACTGCTCAGAAGTACCGTAATTTAGCCTTTGAGGACAAAGATGACAATCTGACAATTTAGCATATTTTTTTTTTTTTAATCAAGTTTCTGGTGTTTAAAAAAGATCTCTACAAGGAGGAGAACTACAGTGATTTATAGTGAGCAGTAAAGTACAAATGACTAAAGGATGATGATGTGTCCCCATATCAAAAACAGAGGCTCTTTTGAAAAAGTTATATAACTCAATAATGCTTGACTCATATTAAAAGAGCTGAACATTTTCTAATACTCTGATCACTTAAACTTGGCCTTTCATTTTTGCTGCATACTCAGCATGAGCAGCTCCTTCACCTCCTTAGCACAGATGAATAAGAAAAGAGTCAAGTAAGCCTTCTCTGAGCCAGAATGGCCCATTGGGCAGGAGGAGAGGCGTTCTGTTGTTTCTGAACCATGAGCCATTTTGGCTTACCGGACAAAACCTGCAAAGAGTCGAGGAAGTAAGAGAACCACTGACAGATTCATGAGATAATGGGCAGGTTGAATGTTTCATCAGTGCTCCTTGAAACCATGAAAAGGTTAAGAGAATTTCAGAGATTATGTGCCATTTAGGATAGCTGAAGAGGGACGGTGCTGAACTGGCCTTTGCCAGGCAGATCAGCACAGAGCCAGAATATGGAGATCTACAGTATGTTCAGTTCCACTGAGCAGTGATTTGCACTCATTTGCCTAACCTCCCTTGTCTTTGCTGTGATGAATGAGAACAAAATTTGTGTGTAATATATTGGAATTTATGATTTTACTACTCCACCCTCCTTAATAAAGTGTAAAACCAGATGTGAGGTGTACAAAATATAAGACTGGAGTTCTTGTAATGCACATATATTTGATTAGCGTATTGCTCCCCTTTCAGGTATGGTACCAATGTTAAATAATTCAGCACTTATTGGTTTTGTGCATTTTTGGAAAGCTTTAGATTCTCTAGGAGGCATCAGGGAATTCTTTTTTACTCAGCAATATTAATCTCATTTGTTTTGTCTGTGTTTGGTCTGACTTTTAAATACATTTGAACTTGATTCACCTCCTCTGTGAGGGGAAAAAAGAGGAAAAAAAACCCCTTGTGATTATTTTGTTTATTTTTGTCCCACCTGGTCAGATGCCAAGATCTAATTTTTAAACCAGAAGTTCCCAGTCTGGGCTAGCACAAACAAGGGTGAACAGCATAACTCAACTATTTTTTTTAAGTGATTAAAGATGGAAAGAAAGAAAGAAAGGTACTTATCTAACAACTCAAAGGATGTCACTATGTTTGAGTGGAAGTGCTCAAAGTTAACTAAAAGTGTTAGATATCTATTAAAGACATACATTAATATAGTTAAAATATTATCATCAAATTTTTAAAAAGAAAAAAGATGGATGACGGATGGACGGATGAATGGATGGCAAAAGACAAGAAAAAGTAAATGTATAGCTAACAAGAGAATTTGTTATCCAGTATTCTGAACAGCTAAATTGCGTTGCTAAAAGTATACCTAACAGGGAAATGACTAACTCAATACATGAGTACCTACTGTAATGAAAAATAAAAGTTGATTTAACTTGTGAAAGCTAAAATTATAGATTATTTTGATACATTGAAATTATTAGACACAGTATGATTCACAGTTTAAATGTTAGCTAAAAGCATGAATTAACAGCTAAAGTAGCGAAAGATGAAACTGAAGCTGTACTGAAAGTGTTCGTGAAAGCATGTTAAATTGTAAAAGTGGCAAATTTAATAGTTTCAGGGTGATAGCTGAAAAAACCAGTAAGCAAATATGGATAAATGATTGACATAGGTCACTGACTGGTTCATGTTATGGCTCAGTCATGCTAGACTGAAACTGAACGACAACCTACCTGCAAATATAAAAAATCAGTAGCTACCCAGTACTACATTTTTTCAGGTTGCTAGAGCGTAACCTTGCTCTGTGGAAGAATTTTGGAATTCCCATTTCAAATCTATGATGATATGGCTGAACTCAGAATATAAGTAGTTAATGTGAATTTCTATGCATGTAGAGAGACCGTTCTCACTCCCGAGGCGTAACATAGCGACGTTTTGTCACGTCCCAAGGCGTCAAATATTACGCGAAAGGTAACTGTCCGCGTCCCTATGATACGCTCCGGATTGTGGATGGAATCCATGAGAATGACGCTCCCAGCGGTAACACACGATCCAGCCATGTATTCCAGCCCTAACCCTAACCTTCCCCTAACCCTAACCACAACCTTAATCCTAATGTTAACCACAACCTTAATCGTGTCAGATAGTGTTTTCCAAAGCGATTCATGATGAGAAAGTAAAGAAAAATTTAAAAATGTACATATGTAGATTGATTCCAAACAGTTCTCATGTTTTCGAATGCGTAACATAGAGACGTGTTGGGTGGCCGAAAGCGTAACATACTGATGATTTGTCAAAAGCGTCGGTATGTTACGTTTTGGGATGAGAACGTGTTGTAGCGGTGCTTAGGGCTGCAACTTGTCTTTTGTGCTGAAGAACAAGGTAGCTGTCTGATCATAGCCTGTGCACTGAGAGGAGGATGGAGGGAGGTCAGTGTAGGTGTAAGGAAAACGACAAGCTGTTGACAAGGGTGAGAAGAATTGCAATAAATAGTAAAGGTTAAAGGAAGATAAGGGAAGCAAGATAAGGGTTTTTTCTGTATGTTCCTGGCATGACAAGAAGGCTTCACTTTAATAATTGCCTTCTTCTGCAAAGTTTTCCTCTTCGTACTTCTGTCCCATTCTTAGCCTTTTTTCCTTGTATTGAAAAAGAAAAAAAGTTGTGTCAGCACCAGAGCTCATACTGGGAAACAAAAACAAGGAGAGGAAGACAGGGAAAGAGCAATGACTGGATATAATAAAATAAGCAGAATGCACTATAGGATGTAAAGGGACTGCAGCAGAATCACAGAAAGGAAAGGTGGAAGGGAAAAGAAGAGGAAGGCGATTTCAAAATGGAGGAATAAAAAAGTGAGGAATGCAACGATCCTTGGTGGAGAGCGGAAGAGAGAGTAGACTGCAGGATAGAAAGAAGATGAAGGAAGGATGAAGGAACAAAGGAAGGAGGAGAAAAAGAGTCAAATTATGAAAATAAAATAATAAAAAGAAGATGGGAGAATGATTGTAAAAAGAGGGAATGAGAAAATAGGTGTGATCATACAGAGCTGTGGTTTGATTGAGAGAACTTAAAGAGAGAAGTGAAATAAATGGAAATAAGGTAATGCAGAAAGTGGAGAGGCAGATGGAGGGAGGAACAAGAAAAGGAGGATGAAGTTACTATGTGCTGGATGTGGTTTTAGAAGCAGTGATTTTTCCCCCAGGCTGAGTGGTGAGGCTGCTCCTTGAGCATGTAACACACTCTGCTCTCTCATTAGTGTACAGTGGCATCAGGTGGACACACAAGTACGCACACACATATTCTGGAACAACAAAGATGTGTGTAGTAATGCCAGTGTGTCTTTAATGTCTCCATACACAGGCTGTGAAAACAGATTTTCTCTTGAGGGACAATAAAGTATCTAAGTGTGGAAGTGTGGAGAACAAAGACATACAAATGAACACACATAAAGTAAACACACTACATATAGTGTTAGCTCCATTAATAAATATGTTAGAAAAAAAATTAACCATCATTTACCAGCCTTTTATGGAGCCTCGCAGAGAACATTGGAGACAAAAAAGAAGTGCTTTTGCATGATCCCGAGAAAGTCTTTTTCCCCTGCATTTATCGTCCTTCCATAGGTACCCGTGAAGCTATCCAGCGTACTGCAGCTGGTTGTCAATGAATTCAACCAAAACCACCAGGTCAGCGTATGCCTTGTGATGAGTGTGTCCCCTTACACCAAGAACTCTCTTCAGATGTCGCTCACTTATATAAAAACCGTGTGTACTGCAAAGTGCTGATTTAATGTCTTCATAGTTTAGGCCAAGCTGAAAATAAAAAATCTATGAATCTGTCCCGGGGGTGAGCTATGATTGTTTCAAGGGTTGGACTGGGAGAAAAAAATTGGTCCTGACATTTTTGGTCCAGGCAGCCCACCATGACTGCTCAAATAAATAAATAAATAAATGTATTTCATTTTGTTTGATTATTGATATTGAGACTGCAGCCTGCTGTGACTGTGAGGAAGTGTTACTAGTTGATTTTAGTACTACTGTTGACGGTGCAGCATCAGCAGCCCCGACAGCTAACATGTCGATTAATTTGACAAATTTTGCTGCATTTATTTTTAGTTTCTTTTTCTCTCATAGCGTTTCAGCTTTCGTTACTTCTTTCACACTAAACTCTGTTCTAATGTCCGACATGCCAGATTACCAACCAAGGTCTCAGTACTGACCTGGAAGTGCTTGCAATTAAATTAAAAACTTTTGCAGGATCTCGCAAAAGTACATCTTTTTTTTCGCAATGTCCCTCACGGGGCTCCGTAGATTTGTCATATCAGGTAAAATCTGGGAAAAAATTGAAAGGTTCATCCAAAAGACAAAAATTGTATGCTATGTATGTTACATTATGGACATTATGTGTACGATGCATTGTATGAAATTTTGCTATTTTTTGTGCGGTGGCCCTTTGGGGTAACTGGAATTTGTTGTCATACATAATTCATGAAACACTGACACAGTATGTGATGCAAATTGTCCACTTGTATAAAATCTGCCAAACAATTAATATATTTTTTTGTTGTTTTTTTACACAGATATACTTCTGATGTTATCTGAATATATTTGCCTTTTTCCATGATACATGTAAGGATTGTAAGGCCAAAAAGCATGGCTTTGCTGCTCATTTGGTTTGTTCCAGGCATGGTAGCCAGGCATCACTGACTTGGAAAAGCAGCAGAATAAACAGGGAACTGCTCACAATCAGGCTTTTAGCCTGTATTATATATTTATTGATTACTCCCCTAGTATAGCGCTGAGAAAATTTACTTTTCTCGAGTGATGAGCTGATAAATTTTTCAGATATTCATGCTTTGTTATGAGAAGGGGATTTTGGTCTGGATTCCTATTCATATAGCAATATGTTCTGGCCCAGTGAGAAACAGTGAGCAGCAGGAGACGAGCCTCTAATCACATACAAGTGTGCATTGGCTGCATTACAAAATATGGTACTAAGAATGATCGTGGAGCTTTTTTTGAGGTGTAATACATTAAAAGAGGAATATATTAGAAGCACAGGTTAAAGAGACAATGATAAAAGGGAACCTTCCACAGAAAGGGTAATATCTTTTTAAGGCAGTGCTGCTTTTATGACTATCTCGAGAGTGCAGTGAGATCTGAGTCAGAGAGTAGTGATGCTTAACAATTCACCCACAGTGCCAGTATTTTTTTTTCTTATTATCAGTATTAATATTACTAATATATCCATCTACATCTAACTGACTGTTGTTATGCGTTCTTCTGTATACAAACCCAACTTTATTGTTTGAGGTGGTTTCACGCAGACAGCTACCAGCTATAGTTGAATCTGTCAAAGTGGCCACACCCTTAATAATAATTAATAGAGTTTTACTGAAGTGGAAATCTGCTATAGACACCAGGCTTTTAACATGCTTATTTAACCTGATATCATGGCATGTATAAGTGTGTAATAGAATTCACTCAACCTTGCAGTTTGTGGTGTGTTTCCAACTACTTATCAACTAAATCCAGTTACCAATTAACCTTCTACTACAATAACTAAGACTGGATACTATACAAAATGTAGCCTCAACACTGAAGTTTACCATAAACTCAAATACAAAGACCAGTACCAACTGTACTCTTTGACTCCCACCACACAACATAAACTTGGGGTAATCAGGAAGCCTACAACTCTCAGCAGAAAACGTTCCTGTAAGGCATAACGAAAGAAATGGAACACAAACGTAAAAAACAAATAAATAAATAAACTGACCTCTTAAAACATGATTATCCCAAATGGGTTTTCATCAAATCAGGGAAGATACATGTGAAAGAAGGTCAGACACCAACGATGGAGGAACAGAATGACAAACAGAACAACATTGCCATCCCTTATGTAGCAGGTTTGTCAGAGAAACTTGGGACAATTTAATTCTTCAGACGCAGCCACACCGTCAGACAAAATCTGGTTCAACCCAAAGACAAAACTCCTAAACACAAGCTACACAACATAGTGTATGCTGCGCAGTGTGGTGAAGAGTGCTGAGACCTCTCAACATGTCAAGACTCAGCTGTATATCTGTGCCTGAAGAAGAACTTAGAGGATGCTAACATTCATACAGACAGGTGGTTTGAAAGAGGAGTAAAGGAAGTCTTCTATATCCACTATAAACAACCATCACTGAACAGAGGTGGGGCTTATGACACCAGCTGTCGACCACCTACAGTGCAGTCTTGAGGTCCCTTCCCAGGTGCTTAAACCCCCACTCAGACCTTCAGGTGACCTTAACAAGGTTACATGATAACATGGCGTAAAGCCACACAGTAGTTTCACCCTTAACCACTGGTTACGCTTTATAAAGCTTGTGTAAATACTGTGGACATTTTGCTGTAACCAGATGGGGCAACATAATGTAATTAATTCACTAATTATTTTAATTAATAGTCTCATTAGCGTAAGTAGTGTTGATTAATACCATGTTGATCATGTGGGGACTTTGAGGCAGTTCAAGTTCCTCTTGTTGAGAATAGAATGAACTTCATTATATCTTCACTAGAAATGATTAATCATTCATATCTACAGCATTTCTACAAGTGGACAGTTTATCTGTGGCAAGGCCAACGAAAATGTATTTTTTTAAAAGTGTACTTGAGTTAATGTAAAAGGGGCTTCAAATGGTAATAGTGGTACTTCTAATACAGTAAGGATCATTAATGCTGCTGTTGGAGGATATCAGTGTCACTGCAGCTGCATAACTATCTCCACCTACTCAGTTCAGGATAATGGGCTGACAGTGGTTACAGCAGCATCAGCACACCAGTTCTAAGTACCACCTTGACACGCATCTTATTGGACTGCCATCAGGTTGAGCTGCACTGCTAGATAAAGTAATAGAAGGGCACATCCACCCACAGGTAATTTCTTTTTCTGCTGATGGGGGACACACATATGTCAGAATGTTAACTGTGAGTTGGTGTTTGTGAAGAGAAGAAATTCTCCAGTGTAATTCATTTAGAGCAAATGCATTCATCTGCATAAATACCACCGGATAACACCGCATTTGTCTCAGTGACACTGATTTCCTAAGAAAAGCTGTGATCTGGTTTGATTCTTTTTTTTCTGGTTTGTTTATGTTGGCTAGGATTTGGCACCCAGCGAGTCCTGTAGGATTCCAGTGGGATCAAAGATGTATTATTGTACAGTGTGTCACAGAGGGTGGGGATAATACGGGGGAAACAAACCTTGGAAGTAAATTCAGCAGGGAGGAATTAACATCTGTTGTTTTCTCTGCCAAGGCTGTTTCAGCATGGGGTTGCTTAGTGAAAGATCAGAAAAAAACAAGACTGTTTTCCCCAAATTGAACATTTAAAGCACTTAGACTATACTGAAACAGATTCGGGATGGGATGTGATTGAACAAGTAAACTAGGTTTATTGTAATTCTATGATCAGGTCATGGTGAAATGCACTTCACACTCATTTAATGTAAAGTTATTTACTGACCTGTGGTTGATTTGTTTCTTTTCTTTGGAGTTTTCAATGTTTTTAGTTTTTATGTTGAAATAACATGAAGAAAGAAGATAATTGTACTGTTACAACCCAGCCTCCTAGGGAACAGGAAAGTAGTGGTCAGAGGTCCAAGCAAAGTTTGGACACATTCTAAAGTTTATACAGGGAAATACAAATCACGCACAGGTCAACCAGGGCAAATGGGTGCTACTTAATCCCAAAAAATTGAAACAAAAATCTGAATTCTAGCAGAGATGCCCCAACCTACCTAACTATTCTATTTAAAAATAATAAAATGGAAGTGAGTCCCCTGACCCCATCAGAGATTGTTTAGGTGCTCATACTACGTCACAGCTGCCTTGAATGGCAAGTTGGCAGCACTTTAAAACAGATGCTGCGATGAATTATATATCACAGCATCTGTAATCATATATATATATATATACATATATATCCAAGGGCTCAGAGAAGAGCTCAAGAAGATGTGGAGGGTGAAGGTAACAGTGGTCCCAGTGGTAATTGGAGCACTAGGCGCAGTGACTCCCAAGCTAGGCGAGTGGCTCCAGCAGATCCCAGGAACAACATCGGAGATCTCTGTCCAGAAGATAAGATACTGCGCAGAACCCTCAAGCTCCCAGGCCTCTGGTAGAGGACCCGAGCTTGAAGGATAGACCGCCCACAGGGGGGCGAGCGGGGAATTTATATATATATTTCAGGTTGCAGCATAGAACTGAATGGCACTGATCCAATCAGTTGGTGGCAGAAGCCAGAATGGAGAAGCAGAAAGGGGAGGAAGGCAGGATGAAGAACAAGTGCATGCCCCAATCAGGAAAAGGGAGCACTCACTAACAACGTATAAATCAGTCAAATTAAAGATACTACAACAGGAAGGAGTGCAACATCCCGGGGCCATGGTAGTACAATTTGTGGTCTGGCCTGAGAAGCCAAAATTGTTAAAGTTGTTCACAAAGGCAAAGGTGGAGTAAAATGTGGGCTTTGTTTACCAGGCCATGGTGTAACATTTTCACTACCAGCCATCTGAATAAGCTGTTCTTGTGAGGTTTTTTTTTTTTAGTCATTGATGGTTAAATCAGATCAAAATCTGGATTGCAGAAAAACAGAAAATCCTGAACTGTTGTTGAGGATTCTCTATAGTAGAGAAAACCATTCACACATATAGTCCAAATAACAAGAACAAATATCAGAACATGCTAGTCAGCTCTATTTCCATTTCATCATCTCAAAGTTTTGATGCCAGACTGGCAGACCAGCATATGATTGATGAGGACAAGAAAAATGCAATTTGTAATGTGTCTGTTTAGAGAATGCTAATTGGTAATTTTATGCTGGTTTATAGTTTTTAGCCTCTAATGTGGTGGCTGCTACAACCCACCAGCTATTTTTTCAAAGCCTGCAAGTTTTGCTGTCACTCTAGAACAGAAGAGTTCAAATCCAAGAGAAGTGCTTCCTTGCTCTTCCTAACCCTTAAACTTCAGGGTTTGGCTTCATTAATTAACAGGTTGCAGACACAAGGGGCTGGACCCAGTTTTTTAATTAGAGTCACAGAACAATACTTGAAAATGGGTTTTCTGCGGGGAATTCTCTGGGTACCTGACAGTGGGCTTGCTCACAGAAAACCCTCTGTGGCTCCTTTGTGCCCATACAGGCCCCATAGTTTTACCCTGGTCCCCCATTACAGTTTTCTGTGGGCAACCCATAACAGTTTTGCCCATAGAAAACCCATATAGCGACACAAAATGGCCCGCTCCAGGCTCTCTGTGGGCACATCAATTTCTGCCCCAGATTAAATTATATGCTGTGCTATGAGGTACAATCTGCAGCAAAGTTTATGTTTCAGTTTTGGTGAGTAAAATTCTAGTATTTTATTAGTCTGTTACTTGCTACTTATTAGCAGGTATGAATGCAACTTTCTAACAAAGCTTTTCAGCGTTTGCTGATAACTTAGCACTTCACATGATAGTCCAAAAATGATAACCTTAGGCTGCAGTCAGAAAGATAACATTTAGGCTTCAAGCATGCATAGGAGAGTTGATGATTTCTTTTTTGCTTCTTATCTACATTGTCTGACACTGTACAGCACTTTCCTTTTAGCAGTCAGGCAGAATAATATGAAGGTTTTGGATGTGTCTGAGTGATCACGAGCATTGCGGAGCCTGGAAATGGGGGTTATGGCCCCAATGTATCCATCTTCATCCATCTATAATCTCATTGTAAGCGTTAGATTCAGTTCACACATTGCCACCATCTTCAGCACTCCCTGGTCCGCGTGACCACATCCAGACTGTTAATTGGCAAGGAACTGTGGGTCTCCAGGGAGCTCATTCCAGATGAGTCCTGCTGCCTGAGCCTCTGTTGGATGTTCAGAAGGAAATGGGCCCTCAGGGGTGCAAAGGAGGGATTGTCAAGATGAGATTCACTCACTCACACACAGTGGCATACATGCTTCATTTTGCGACTGTATGTTGGAAGCAGTATACGTATATTACTCAGCGTGTTGTGACAGCTTGTGGACAGTGTGGACTGCTTTTTGTCACGTCTTATCCAGGTCAGCTGTCAGAAAATGCTGAGACGATAGTTGTGGCAGGTTTGACACAGATTTGAGTCTCGTCTTCACTTTTTTGGGCTCGTTGTTGCCAGAGTGCACCTAGATGTCTTCAGGGAAAAGTCATGCAGAAGCACCATTATATTCTGTTTGCTGCCTATTAAAGACACATAGTTTTCATGATAGGTAATTTTAAAACTATTTTTGGAGTCAGTCAATACACATTACATGTTTGACTATCAGGCACGACAGAATTCATCAGTCACAAACATTTTTTGATGACATGATACATTCGTTCTTTCCTATAATTATTATTCTCTACCTGTGTTGTTATTATGAAAACAAGCATGGCACTGCTTAGGAGGTGCTCACAAGTGTAATACTCATTCATCTGTATGTCTGTGAAGGTTCTCAGTCATCCAGGTCATGGTAGTCTAGGAGCTTGGAAAGAAAAGCGTCTGGACTTCTTTAAGTTTCTTGAAGACTTTTCACCTCTCATCCGAGAAGCTTCTTCAGTTCTAAGACAAAACTCCTAAACACAAACTCAACAATGTAGTGTATGCTGTACAGTGTAGCGAGGAATGCTCAGACCTCTACATTGGAGAGACCAAACAGCCGCTCCATAAACGCATGGCACAGCATAGAAGAGCCACCTCGACGGGACAAGACTCGGCTGTCCATCTGCATCTAAAGGACAAAGGTCACTCTTTCGAAGATGCCAATGTTCACATCTTGGACAGAGAAGACAGATGGTTTGAAAGAGGAGTGAATCAGAATCAGAAAGGGTTTTACTGCCAAATGTTGA
>VVHJ01065289.1:7696-19210 GCA_015107715.1 Tylochromis polylepis
CTACACTTTTGTGTGGTGTGCACTGACTTTATCTTTAACACAGTTTTGCATTGTGCCATGTGACTGGGCTGCTAAACCAGGACATGGAGAGGTTTTGTTAAGTTTATATAAAGATAGCATTAAGGGAACCTTCAGGAAACATATTGATAAAATGCCAGTGTTTGTATGTTGATGCTGTAAAGATTTAAGAACTTGGATCAGAACCACCAAAGAACAGGTCACATTAACAGAGTGACCCTAAGCCTTTATACATTTACTGCATATGAGCAGGTATGATCCATGTTTATATGGAAATAAAATCCAGGTACAGCTAAGCTAGGCTAAATAGTACGAGTCCCACAGTTCCTAGTTTTACCCTTTGGGACCCCTAAGAGGGACTCTGTGGGCACTCCATGGTGAGCTCTGTCACAGGAAACCCACGTGGGGTGGGTTAGCCTGTGTGGGTCCCCGTGACAGGAATGCTCACTTTGGACTTTTGTGTTTATACGCCACTGCATGTAATTGTGAGTCATTATTAATCTCTGGTCTCGTCCACAGCACGTCTGTTGTCCTGTCTTCCTTCTCTCCCCCCAGCCAGTCTCTCAGATGCTCGCCCCTCCCTGAGCCTGGTTCTGCTGGAGGTTTCTTCCTGTTACAAACGAGCGTTTCCTTCGTCTGATTGTTGGACGGTCTTTACCTTACAGTATTAAGCACCTGTTGTTGTGATCCGGCACTATATAATAAAACTGAATCGAATAATGGTTGCTCACAGAGAACCCTCACTGGCCCCCTGTGGGTTAGCCCATGTGGGCCCACAGGGCCTCCATCACGGTTTTCTGTGGACAACGCAGTGAGCAAACTCAGACAGAGACCCCAAAGAGCAAAACTGCTGTCAGCCCTGTGTGGCCACACCTATTTGGTAATAATTGTGGATTTGTCATGCTCACACAGCCCCACAGTTCACCCACACCTACCCACCGTGGGCCTGCACGAACACGTTTGCGGGCACATTATTTATTTATTTATTTATAATAAGGAAACAACAAACAGGGAAATGTGACTCTTGTGGAGATGAAACATGTTTTATCACAGTGCCGCAGACGCTCCATGGTGTAGTGGTTTACATGATTGATTATCAAGCAAAGGTTTGCTGGTTGAAGCTTGAGGAGAGTCATAAATCCTGTTGGTTTTGTCAGGAAGGCCTCTGGTGTAAGAACCTGTCACATAAACCACGTGGTGACGCCGTCTGCATGAGCGAAAGGCTAAAAGTAGCTTTGTTTTGAGCAACATTTTGGTCCACACATACCAACTGGTGACATGGGGCACATGTGGGCCCCTCACTGTGGGGCCTGGGTGGGCCCCAGTAGGGCAGCCCACACCTAGACTGTGGGCATACTGTGGGTACGCTGCAGGCCCACACTGAGGCCTCCTCTGCTTAGTGTACCCCACAGTGGGGGCTCAGATGCATGCCGGTGCTGGTGTGCAGATCTTCAGACATTTTAGTCCAGAGTTAATCAAACTGAAGTTTTCTGGCAGCTGGATTTACAATAGCAGAAAAGGGGGCGGGGACATTTTCTCCATGATGGATGTTTTTCGTGGGACTGAACTGTAAGTTTCCTGATTTTGAGTGTTTAGAAGAGAGAGCGTGCAGTCAGCATTAATCAGCAGCTGGCTCTAAACAGGGTGTGTGGCTGGTGTGACCCTCTCATACTGTGGTTGAACTGGTCACTGACTTTAACTCAACCCACTGATCCCACTTCTCTTTTTGGTTTGCTAGTACTTCACATGCTTTTGTCGAGTTCGCCTTTCCTGATTCTTCTGTTCCGTTCATATCTGTATGTGTTATTGTAGGGTCTACCCTACAAGATAAAGCACGCTGAGGCGACTGCTGTTGTGATTTGGCGCTGTATAAATAAAACTGAATTGAATTTATATCTTTTCAGTTTCTCTATCATGTCTCACTCGTTGCTGTTAAACTAACACACTGAACACAGATGTTCGGTGTGTTCACATTGTTTCCTCCTTGTTATCAACACAGCACCATAATTTGACACACTGCATAGTTCTGTACATTGTGCACTTATTATAAAGGAAGTGGTTGGGCTGGAGGTGTCACTGCGTTGCTCAAACTAGCGTTCATTCGTGATGCAGCCGTCATGAGGAGTCCATCAGTATATCTGCTCCTGGGTAAGTCAAACAAAGAGCTCCGACACGCGTTTATTCAAGTCTTAAATTCCAAAAACATGACTTTAACCTCATAAATGATCTGCTGCTGGCTGCATATTTGTGCACATTTATTACTGCTGCCAGTAAATGACTAAAAATGACTTTCTGTGTCCTTAAAAGGGAAACACTCAGAGGTTTTCTTAATAAATCACACTTCAATTATTTTTCCATTTTAAAATTATTTAAAATATGCACTACAGCCCTTACAGCGTGCTTTGTCACTAGTGTTAGCCTGCGTGTGACCTCACAATACTCTGATGGTAAAGTTTATACAGGAAGTCAAACACTGTGAGCTGCAACTGTTTCTGTGCTCGGGATTCACACACTTCTCGGCGTGTCATTTACATGCAGTTGTTCAACACAGTCTCTGCACACATGCATGTGTGTAAGGTGTGTTACGCAGACTTCGCGGTACCTGGTTTGTGTTTGTCTGTCGGGTTTTGGCTTCACAGAGTGAAGGATTTTCAGTAAATTACACAGATGCTTGTATTTAGCCAGATGTTGCTGATGCTCTGCGTAGGTTGAAGTGGCAGCAGAGTTCATCGGGAAGAGGAAGTAATGTGAAAATAATCACAGATAAAAGCTACAGACAGCCACGTCCGTGATACGGAGACGTCCAGCTCTGCAGGGCTGAGGACAGTCCTCTCCCCGAATGTTTGAATCTCTGAGGTTAGATCTCGGCTTCGTTAAAGTCCCGTCTCCGCCTGACCTCATACCCTCCATGTGAAACTGGTTAGTTGTCTCTGAGCTGAAGGTAGTGGGCGGGGCTTCTTCTCACCCTGGGTTCATTTTTAATCACAGCATCGTGTGAAGCTCTCACTCATGGATGCTGAGCAAAGTGCTGCACAGAAGCAAAACTATCAACAGACCACCAAAGCAAAGCAAAGAGTTTAATAATGATAAGAATAAAGACACAAATAAATATAAACAGAAACTAGATAACAATGACAAGAAATACAGATAAAATAATAAGAGATATGCTGGGAAAATGAGAGTGCAGGTCAAGACTAGTCAGACGCTTTTGAGAAGAGTTTTCCAGCTGGGATTTGAAGCCTGTGGGTGAGGGAGACGACCTGATGGGAAGAGGGAAATGATTCCAGAGATTTGGCTCGCCCAGCCAGCGGCACGAGCCAATCAGGAGTCTGGAATTGCTAAAAGCTGCTGATCAGCAAGCATGAGTGAGCAGTTTGTGAGAGATAGGACTGTAAAGGAGATTTAACATATGTTACCAGGGACCCAGGCTCTGAAGGAGACTCCACAGGGCAGCCCACACCTGTGGCCCTACTGTGGGTGTGCTGCAGGCCTACACTGGGTCCCACTGTGGACCCCTCTCTGCTTAACGTGGGCTCCAGAGTGGGGCATATCAGGACCCCACAGCACAGGCCCCAGATGTGCTCTGGGGGGATGTTTTGTTGTTTCCAGTCCAATACATGCAAAACATGGTACAAATGACCCTCAGTGACCTCTGACCCTCAGTGACCTCTGACCCTCAGTGACCTCTGTCCTCCTGTTGCAGGTGTGTGTGTGCTGCTGCTGTCTGCACTGACTGTTTCTGCAGGTGAGTTGATGAAGTGAAATCAGTGAGACTCCAACAAGAACACAAACACATTTACTCTGTGTGTGTGTGTGTCTGCCTTACCTCTTCCAGTCCTCGCCTGCCTCTTCCAGCCGATCCAGGCTTTCTTCCACTTAGCGGTCATCAGTCCGTACTTCGCCTCCACCTTCCTGATGGTGTCGATCCACAAAGCAATCCGGCGAGGTAAAAATCTCTGTGACGCTGTGTAACACCGCCCGGGCTAAGGCTGTAGTTCTCCTGTAATAATAGAATTTAAATGAATTTTATTGTAATACAACACATATTTACATACAAACACTTAAAGGTAGGTAGGCTGTAACAAAGGGGAACACGTCAGGTTTTACAGAAGCAAAGAAATAATTATACTCCAACTACCTTTAGTTAGTGTATAAGTAATTTGAAGTACTGCATTATTTCTGGTAATTCAAAAACCAAACAATATTTTTGCATCTCACATCATAAGCAGGCTGTACTTTTCAGGTCCATGTCGTATTATGGAGTCGCTTAACTTTTTCTTTTTACATCATTATTTAATAATTATGATGTTGACGTGCATGACGGATTTTCTTACTTAGCACTTCTTAAAATGACTTATGCAGAAATTCCAGTTACTTACACGCTGTTTAAAGCTACTTTCATTTCTTTGTTTCCTGTAAAAACCTTCCAGTGTACCCACTTTAAGTATCTGTATGTAATTCTAACAAACTGGATTGTTATTCCATTTAATTACAGGACGTTATGCTCTTAGTGGCGGGCTGTATTATGAAGTGTTACTGAAACATCACCCTGGCCTTTATGTGTCAGCTGAGTCACATGACCTGTACTGTCCTTTTCACTGTGTCCATTACACCTACAGAGCGCTCACTGGCCATTTGCATGGAAATGGCGACGCCTGAAAGAGCTCAGGGATGCGATGAAGACTATGAGGACATTGGGGATGACGTCACCACCGAGTATACTTTCTGACCTACAGGTGATCCTAACCATGACCCATCACCAGTGACATGGTGGTTACTCAGGGTCATCGCTTTATAAACAGTAACCCTTCAGCCCTTCAGTTTCTGACTTATTGAGCACAACTGAAGCCGGGATATCTGGATAAACTTGTCTCACAGATGGTCAATAAAAAGTCTAAAGCGATCCAAACTGTTTCTGCCTTTATTGTGTTCATCTGTTAAAATAAATCTGTCTGCCTGAAGTGACAGGCAGCACAGCGGGGAGGTAGGAAGTAAGTCAGTGCTCTGTTTATGTGACACTTCACAAACCTCATTTTTCAATGATCTCATTACAAGCTGAACCTTCTGAACCCAAACAAAGAGCACATGAAACACTAAGAAGTTAAAGAGCTGAGCGCAAAGAAAGCTTAAAGGTGGACGATCAACACGAGGAGGCAACAGAACAACACAAACACCAGGAATCATCACAAACTGTTTCAGAAACACACATCAGTTAATACAGGTCGCAGACGTCCGGAGGGAATGAAGCAGGCTATTTTGAATTTATTCATTTGAAGCACATGCAGAACCTGAAACCAGAGCTACCAGGGTCAGAGGGGAAAACCTAACAGCAGCACTCGCTGAACTGTGAATGTAGTTATCACATTTAAATAAGAGGGAAGACGTGAGGCAGTATGGAGGCTCAGGACGGGATGTTCCTGAAAGAAACCCATGAACCTTTTCACGCAGAGAACATCCGTGAAGATTTACTATCTGTGACAAAGAAGAGAGCACAGATACAGAGTTTACGAGCACCGACCTGAGAGCTGACTGCACAAGAGTTTGATTTGGAAGAAGAAACACATCCTTCATTTCTGTGTAAGAAGCATGTTTGTATATGTTTAACATTTTGAGCCAGGAGAGAAAGTCCGCTCTCACATCAAATAACCTCGGCTTTTTATCACTCCACAGAGTCAATTTAAAGTTTCAAATACAGGAAAGGCAGGGCCACAGGCAGAGGTGGACGATATCATTATTTACAAATCTGTGATTATAAAGTAAACCAGTCTCTACGTATGAAGCAAACAGCAGGGCACTAAAGATAGATTTGAGTATATTAGCAGTTATTTATGCACACAACACTCCCTAAATGTTCCCCAAACACATTCTTGGAACCTTTGGGTAACAACAGGGTTTAGACATCAGGGTTTTGTGTTGTAGCATCTCTCACTGATATCACTGGTGCTGCACAACCTCCCAGTCTTTGTCTGTGTTCACCTCAAACCAGTTTATGGTTCTGTTTGAACTCTCCATTCACTCACTATATACTACTGCTGCCTGTAATCCCAACAGTAAACTTCACTTAAGCTTTGGCTACGTTACACTGAGTCACACAGAGTGACGTAGCCACCATCACTGCACTCTCATTGTTAATCAATCATTGGCCAGTTAGCACATCCTGGATAACCCTCGTCTTTTACTCTAATGGGACCACAATTTCTAAATATCACTGTTTTATGTTGTTCAAACTAGTGACTGAGACCACAGAGCCATAGACCGCTACACACGCTTTTTGCCCCCTGGTGGCCATTATAAAGAATACAGCTTTATGGCACTTCACATCTTTTCTACTGTCTGTTTCATCATGTGACCCAAACCAAGAAGTCACATAGAGAAGCTCACCTTTCTAATTCAGACATTAAAAACGATCAGTCAGATATATAAATAAGATTAGATCAGATCAGAATTAGAGTGAGGAGCTCTGATGTCTGGAGGGATCTCGTAGTTGAATTGTTACACCTGCATGTCAAAAGGAGTTGACATGGTTCAGGCATCTGGTTCCTTCTGGTTCCTGCTTCCTTTAGAGGTGCTCCAAGCATGCCCAACTGGGAAGAAACCCCGGCGTAGACCCAGAACCTTCTGGAGAGACTGTATTTCTTATGTGGCCCAAGAATGGCTCAGGAAGAACTGGAAAGTGTGGCTGGCAAGAAAGATGTCTGGAATATCCTGCTTAGCCTACTGCCACCATGAACCGATTTTAATACCATGACAGCATAAAACTCCCTATATGCAACCTTTAACAGTTCATAGATGACCATAAATTAGGATCAGTTAGCATTCTTGGTGGCTGTGGCAGCAGGGTAACATGTCCACTGAATGTGCAGCTGATTGTCTGAGCCCCATACTCAGCCCCTCCAGATCATTTTCTTATTAATACTTAGCTAGTTAGCATTTTGCTACAGCAAACACAGATGGTTAGTAAACAGTTTTACTCTCAAAGTTTCCTGCTGCCTGCTCATTGTCCTCCATGTGACCCAAAGCCATTCACAAAAACAAAAAACAGCGCATCAACATCCAGTCTAGCACCAACAGATCGGTAGGTGGTTTGAGTTTGGCCCCTCCTCCTTTTGGATCCCTTAGATAAGGGGTGGAGTCAGACTGAGTGAGTGAAAGCAGCTAAAGTGATTTTTAACATCTCTCTGTCTTCAAGCATTACATGTGTTGAACAGATGTTCTTCAAATCTACATGATTCAACAGACACGTGCATACACACATACACCGACACACACGCATACACACACACACACACACCTACACACATGCATACACTCATCGACTCTGTGAGTGTTTTTGCACTTTTGTCCAACAGGTCATTAAACACACCACACACACGCACACACATGCACGCACACAGGCCAACAATAACATGTATAAACCAAATCCAGCATATTTTTATGGGTGTGTGTGGTCTGGTGTTGGTATCTGTGCGAGTACCTTTCTCCTGTTTAGCAGAGCTGAAGTTTTTCGTGGCTTTAGTTGTGGTTTCTGAGCGTGTAGAAGGGATTATGTTTGTGCTTTCAGCTGAACTACATTTATATTCACACTTTGACTTTTTTGTTAACTGTATTCGATTTATATGAAACACCTGTGTCCCCCCAAACACATCATCTCTGGATGAAGGACCCAGGAAAGCACTAAACAAACCATGGTCCTCACACTGATAGAAAGGCAGGCACACGGGTAAGTGTGTGTGACTTAAGGAATTTCCCTGTGGTGTGTGCGCTCATAAATACTGTGCCAAGAGCACACACACACACTCACATAAATACACACACTCCATTTCCCGCCTGAACAGGCCAATCAGAGGAGCCAAATTCAGCTCTGACCTTTGACCCCCTCTGCTCTCCTCAGACAGAAAAACATTAAAGGGCCGTTCCACTTAAACCCAAACATTTGACCTCAACATCCACATCGTTTGAGTGCAGGCGATCCTCCAGAGTGAGGTTAGAGGTTTAAATTCCTGCACAGAGTCCTGCAGCAAGGCATTCACTCTCTGGCAAACACCAAGCCTTCAGAGTCAGAGATTCTGTTCAGATTAAATCAATGTAGAGCAGGAAAGCTTTGCTATTTATTCTATTGAATAATAAAGTTTAAGCAACTGTGTCAGATTTGGAAGGAAATATGAACTTTAATGATGACTGTATTTTTACAGCATCTTTATCTCTCTGTATCCCAGAATGGCTGCAAGTTTCTACTCCTGTTCTATACACCGTGTGTATAAAAACATTCTTGTGCACACTATATTTTAATATATTTGAACAATATCAGCATTTAACAGTAACTCATTAATAAAAACAGATATGTATCAAATATTAAAATATTTAGTTTTTACATGGTATTCATAAATAAATAATATTTCATTTGACTGTTTGTGATAGTTCTCATTTTTCCTCTCAAGTCAGCTCAAACTCTCTGTAGTGAGTGTATGAGGTCCACGTTTTACCTCAGCTGTCAGCATGCTGGCTTTTAAGTGTCCACATTTATTTAATTTGGAGGCTGAACGTTGTGCAAGGAGTCCACTACGAGTCGATGAGTCAGTGAAGCTCACTTCGAACTAATCACCGTAATACTGAGAAGACTTGTTGTGGAAATCCTGACCTTTTCAGCCGTTTTTGATGCTGTTACCCAACGTTAACCTCTATTAGCTCCTGTTACCTGCCGTTAGCTCCTGTTGGCTATTGTTAACCTCTGATTCAATTCAATTCAATTCAATTTTATTTATATAGCGCCAAATCACAACAATAGTCGCCTCGAGGCGCTTAATATTTGTACAGTAGATCGTACAATAATAGATACAGAGAAAACCCAACAATCATATGACCCCCTATGAGCACTCATTTCTGTTAGCTGAGGTTAGCCATCATTAACCTCTGTTAGCTGCTGTTAGTCTCCATTAGCCACTGTTAAGCTCTGATCATCTCTGTTAGCTGCTGTTAACATCTGTTAGATCTTATTAGTTGATGTTAGCTCCTGTTACCTGCTACTAGCCACTGTTAACCTCTGTTAGCTGCTGTTAGCCACTGTTAGCCATATTAGCCAGTGTTACTGAAGATTTCTTTGACGTGGAGGTAAGGTTATCAGACTCGGTTAGCGAATAATCTCTTATATGATGTGATAATTTAATCACACTGTTAATCAGAGAGCGTGTGAGTGAACCAGTTGGTTTGTCTCTTTTTTATGGTCTGTGGATTTAAGTCTGGACCCTCTTTAAAGGGATCTGAGGCTGAGGTGAACATTTCTTCTGTTACGAGCTGTAAAAGTGATCACTAAAGTCTCCAAATCAAATGTAAACAGTAGAGGAAGCCAGTGGAGAGCAGCCAGGCTTGTGCTCATGTGACACCAGTAAGAAAACAGTGACTTTTGATAATGAAAAGGGAAGAGTGTTGGTTTAATTTAAGGGATTTTCAGATTTTGTGCGTGTTCAGTTGAAAATTGCATGCCATGCAACATCAGTGAGAGCAACAGTGAGGCCTTTTTAGGGTCCTGAGGTCATGTTTGAAGTAAAGGACACTGGAGGACACTTTTAACCGTGAGGCCCAGGAATGAGAATGACCCGGATGGCCTGTGAGATAAACGAGGATCTAGTTTTAAAGTGTAAGTCATGGAAAACTCCTCGAGTGGACTCCCAGATTAAAAATGTTTCCCTGAACAAACACACACACCGATTCTGTTTCTTCTACGAAAAACACACAGAAACGTCTCAGGGCTGATTTCTATCAGTGTGTTATTGTGAGGTCTATTTGAAGTGGTGGTTTCACTTCGGCTCTCTATAACAGAGACAGGAATGCGACAGGGAGACGAAACTGAAGGACGGATCAGAACAACAGAGCCTCCGGCTGCCACAAAACCTCAGCGACCACCTTTATTTAGACAGGAAACAAAGACTGTGTGAGTGTCGGTGTGTTTGTGTGTGGTTTCCTGACTCGCTCTTCCTCCGAGCCACAGACAGACACAGACAGACAGACAGGACCGACTCTCTCAGGAAACAAACCGCCATACGTCAGGCAGAGTAAACACTCCGGCTCCACTCGGCTGAGCCTAAAAACAGAAACATGTGTCATCAGAATCAAGCTAAAGACGCTCAGAAACCCTGCAACCCTGGGAGTGGACGCGCTTTAGTCGTGAACACAAAGTAAAACTGATCAGACTAAAGTCAGTGCTCAGCTCTGTCGGTGTTTCTCGCCACATCCTCTCAGCTGTTTTTCTATGAAACCACACATTTCTTTGTCCTGCACCTTTGTTTGTCTCCGCTGGGCTCGCTGTGAAGTCCTCAGTAGACACCAGCCAGCTTCAGCCCCGAAAACCACAAGTTATCAGAGGCAGGCGCTCAGGCTGAAGCTGCAGGAATTCACCCTCACTGATGTGAGAATGAAAAAGCATAAAAATATCCCATCTTTACTGTGGTGATGGTTTGCACTCATGTATCTGTTAAACAGAGCTTCTTCCAACATGGTGCTTACTGAGCAATCACACACCAGCGCTGGCAGCCGGCTGCTGAACCATCAACCCTTCAGTTAGTGGGAGACCCACAATGCCACCTGAGCCACAGCTGCAGGTACAGTGTGGATCAGGCAGACTGACATCACCGATCCACATTTTAAAGCATTTTGGTCGTTGCCATGTTGAAGCACCATATTTGTATGAGATTTGTATCAGCTGCATCCACAGACTCCATCACACAGATACATGCACATCAGGGATGTTTAAATATCCACATAAAGTCCTACAGCTTCACTCATCGAGCAGACGGCTAGCCTCTACAGCTGCCTGTGCCACCAGCCACCTGTCAGTCAAAGAGGCCACGCCCTCTAATAATGCACTTTAAGTGTGAATACAGTTTAAACAGGTGAGTTATAAATCATCTCCTGTATGGTTGCTGTGAAGGTGGAAGTTAGGCACAGAGACCAAATCAGGTTTGCTTCTGCTTTAACTCTGGACTCAGTGCTGGAGCCTCTAGTGGACGTCAGAGGAACTGCAGGTGTTTTCAGCTTTGAAGATGATATGAGTGAACATTTATAGGTACGTAGAGCCAGTGGATCCTCTCTGTAAGCTGCCAGAGGCTCAGATTGTTCCCAGATCCACAGCAGAGCAGCACAAACAACTCTAACCTGATTATTATATTGTTAATATTTATCTTCACACAGTTATTATTACACTCAACAAAAATATAAATGCAACACTTTTGTTTTCGCTCCGATTTTTCATGAGATGGACTTAAAGATCTAAAATTCATTCCAGATACACAATATTACCATTTCTCTCAAACATTGTTCACAAATCAGTCTAAATGTGTGATAGTGAGCACTTCTGCTTTGCTAAGATAATCCATCCCACCTCACAGGTGTGCCACATCAAGATGCTGATCTGACATCATGAGTAGTGCACAGGTGTACCTTATACTGCCCACAATAAAAGGCCACCCTGGAATGTGCAGTTTTGTCTCACAGCAAAATGCC
>VVHJ01065293.1:1672-24010 GCA_015107715.1 Tylochromis polylepis
TCCCAGATGTTACAATATGGCCTGCCTCATGTTTGGCTTTCCTTCATTTCCCTTTTTTTTTCCTTTGTAAAGAGAAACATTAAAATGTCTGATCACTGCAGCCATCTGGGAGGATGTGTACCTGACCGACATTTCTGCCAGATTCGGTTTTTTATTTTAATTTTCTCTGCTACAAAAAAGTATTTCACAGTCCAGAGCTGAAAATCACTCTAGTCAGGTCATATTGATGGTAACTGGGAAAAAGGTAACTGCAAAAAAATGTTTCGAGCATAGGTCAGATTAAAGTTAAAAGATGTGACAGCTTACAGCTGCAGCTATATGCGTTTTGATCTTGCTGGACCTTTCTAGTTTACTTTTCAGCTGATTTAACTCCCACTGAAATTCAAAAACGCTCCAGTGTCCAGCTACGTGTTAGAAAAGGGGTTGGTATACCTAAATCGGGTATTTACATAGGTTTTCTTTTTTTTCTTCTTCTTCTTCTTTTAAAAAGCTAATGTCTAGTGCCAAACATGCAGTTCCTCTGACGTCCACTTGAGGCTCCACCAATGAGTCAGTCCCCGTAGACTTCCATGTTAAAATGTCAAAGCTTTAAAACTTTACAGCAGAAATAAAGATATTTAAATTAAAAAAGACAAAGCCGTTATTGGGCTCTATGGCTATAGATTTGCCACACATTTATATGGATGTTACTGAGCACTAATCATGAGGTATTTGTCTCTGTGCGATGGTTTCATATGCCTTATGGATCCAGCTTGCTGACTGCATTGGGTTTGTTAGCTGATACCTTCATATTAATTAGGTGTACTTGTAGAGAATATACAGACCCTGCAAGACTCAAGTGCAAAATAAAATTAAAAAGCTAACTTCATACTCAATAATAAATTATAATTAAGTATCAATTTGAAATTTAGAGGAATAAAATAGAAGTAGGCTTAGAAAAAATAATGAAATTTAGTAGAAGCCTCTACAATAATAATCTTTAACAAAGATTTAAGATGCTAATAAAGTGAGTAGTTCCTCAGGCTCTCCACCATTATCTAAATATGATCACCCCTGGCTCTATTGAAGCCACAAATGCCAATCCCTCCAAGATTCACACACGTGTTCCCATCTTCAAATAAGAGCTCATCTCCTCACCTGCACTCACTTCAAGTCATTGGTTTAAATGTGTTAAATTGTTGATGTCTGTCTTAAAGTGCAGGCTGGGAATGGATTTCAGACAAAGAGTCCAATCCAAAGGTGAAACTGATCAGAAGTCCCTCAGTAACAGCTGGCTTGTACCTATTCAATCATCATCAATTTGCCACATGTGGTAATTCAGTTGTGGCGAGCAGGAACAACAGTGAGAGCTTTTCCACGGTTGCAGCTGCGTTCGAGGGATTTTGTTTGCTTCTCTCATGTTTTCTCTTTTCTTTGCTCCTGCTCCACAGTCTGACCTCATTTATCTCATGTTCCCACCCTGCTCTCACAACATCTGGTTTCCTCTCGTCTCCCCTTCCTTGATCCTACTTACGACTGCATTTCTCAAATGAATAAATTAATAATAATATGGAGGATTCTATATTTATTTTTGATCAGTCTAACAGGTGGGACATCATTCTGTCTGTGTTTTGGAGCAGCTTTGAATTGTGGTTGGTAGAGACTGACTTAGGTATAAAAACAAGTTGGACATCTGTGTTCATCCAGTTAAATTTAAGACTTTTAAAACATATTTTGCATGCCACACAAAATGACATTTGAAACTGTTTGCATAATATGATATTCCAGCATATATATGATTAAAAGTTTGCCATGATGGGCATGAATATCATAGTAATTTAGAGCTTTTAATGATTTTGTTCTTTTTCCAAGGTGGAAAAATTACGCTCCTGGAATGGTCTTCCCAAAGCTCCGACCTCAACCCTATTTAAAATTTGTGGCCTATGCTTAAAAGCCAGGTCCGTGCAAGTAAACCAACTAATTTAAATGAAGTCTACTAATTTTGCCAAATAAGTCGTCAATATCCAGCTAGAATTACACCAGAGGCTTGCTGATTGCTACCACAAGTCTCTGGTTGAGGTGTAACTTGCTAAGGGAAATTTAACTAAATATTAGTGGGTGTGTTTGTACACTTTTATATCTGCATGTATAATTTTGACCCTGTGCAGATTAGAGAAAAATAAAAATAATTTCAAACTCATGCACCCAGTTCTTATTTTTAAGGGTGTTTAGTCCTTTTAAATCGAACTCGAGCTTGTTTTCCCCCTTGCGGTGGTTTGTTTGTGCAGGTGTGAACACAGTAATCGCACTCGGGTGCGGACCAAAACAACTGTACTGAGGCCCTCTGGAGGACGTGGTCTTGGTGCACTTCCAAATGAACTCCAGTGCAGTTCATTTTTGGTGTGAACATGATCCAGCCCCGATCCAAACCAACTACCAGGTGTACGTTGTAGGTTTGAGCTAAAAAATTTTCCATAGCCACGTATGCTTTGTATTCTGGGATGTGGAAAGACACTATATAGGAGTGAGGGTCTCTACGGGCTAGCTAGCTGTGAAATGAACGTAAATTCTCAGTGTTCTCCATTAGTCCACTACACAGCGCCTTCTTCCTGTATTTACTTTTGTTGCTCCCACCCCAGACACATCTGGTCAATAAGCGGACTGAATGTATTAACAGTAACACGTTTTGGTTTGCTTGGAGCTCACTTGGATTTTTTTTCCCCAAGACTCAACCTTAAATAACTAAAAGGATAAAAATCAGTCAGTAAAGGCTGGAATGAAACCTTCCTTTGCTACAGGCTTAGAATGGCTGGTGTATAGTACTTAGAGTATAAACACCATGTACTCATGTGGTGTTGAACACTTTATCAGAAGGAAATGGCCAGATGGTAATTTCTACAAACACAAAAAGCTGCAAATGCCACATTTAGAAATGCAACTCTAATCACAATTCACCAGCCATCCTGCGTGTTTTCCTCTGCACTCTGTCCAGTCTGTCCTTTTTTATGAAATTTGTTAGAAGCAGTTACCATACCTGTTGTAGTTTTAATTACAATCTGTTCCCAACATAGAAGACAAACAGACCTCAATAATACTGGATCCATAATAAGGACCTTGGCCTGCAGTTAGGGGTAGGTGGACACCAGCACATGGCCTTCGCCTTCTGAATTCCCCCAGATGACCAAGATTAAAACCCAATTATCACTTTTCTCCTTGGCCTTTCCAGCCATTTTTGTTTTAGGTCCATCAATCACAAGAGCTATTGTTCTGTTCCCACCTGACTTCTGCAGATAGAGCACTGGGAAGGGAAACCAACTCGAGAGCACTCCCTAATAGAGACGTTGAGTGAGTTTTCTCTATTGTTGCCAGCTTGTCGGATTAAATGAAGCTAAACGATTGGGACTTGTGCATATTGCCCTCTAATTGTGGCGTGTATTGTTAAAGCTTTAATTGCCCAATCAGAATAAGCCACCATGTGATTTCAAAGATGAATAACGAAGCCAAACAACCGCACAGTTGAGTGTGTTTGTCCTTAAATTAGCCTTTTAATTATGCCTTAATGATCAGCACCTCTGGCTGTACAGAAGCGATGACATTCAGGTCAGTATTTATGTTGTCCTGCTGCTTTAGAGCTGAAAGACAGAGAAAAATACAGAAAATTGACATGCTGGATTTTTCTGATGACAAATCAGTAACCTCTTAGCATCCACCTGGACCACTGGAAATCCACATAGCGTCCATCTGGGGTTTTACAGAATTCTTGTGCATTTTAACACCCCAATATAAAAGCTTACCAGAAAAACTGTGATGCCAAAATGAAGGTTTAAGATAACAGTTTCTGAAAGACTGACCATTTGCCATGTGGTTAAAGCATAACTCGACTGTAGCCTTAAACCTAGGTGGCTCACCATCGACCGTGTGGATGTTAAGACAATAAAAATTTAGAAAGGCCTCCAATAAAATCCTTCTTAAAGCGCTGACAAACATATTGTCAGTACAAAGCCATGATTGACAGCTCATATAATTCTATCCACACTTCTATTAAAGTACCATAAGCCTTTTCATTGAGTGTCTCTAGATGAAGTGAACATCTGGGAGGAAGAGCAGGAAGAACTGTCTAATGATGCGAGGATGAACACTGTGAAGGCAAACCGCTTCCAAAGCTTTCCTCTGTTTCCAGCTTCTCCTCATACCTGAATAATGTGTTTCCCATTAGAGAGAAAGGAATGTAATTTTATGTGTTCGAGACATGCTGGACCTCCAGACAAGGAGCAGCAAAGACAGAAAGAGTGGTGAGCGTGTGAGATGTGTCCGTTCCAGGAAAATGTCCAGCTCTAAGTTAAGGTTCACTGGGAGGTGTGTGTGTGTGGTTTGAAACCCTGGCACTGATTTGTTTCTAAATCCCAGCTGAAGGTAATTGAACGTGATAAATGTCCTCAAAGTGCGCCCATGAGTGTGTGCAGCACCGCTTGTTGTATGTTTGCAGTGTACATAGGTGGGAGTGTTACTCTGAGCGAGTCTACCAGGAGACTAAAAACCACCAGAGGAATTTTCCTCTTCTCATGTTTTGGTGATGTAGTGTCACAACACACAGCTACCTCATTTGTTTCCTGCACAGAGCGCCTTTGGCAGATGGAAAGCAATGATTGTTGTTAGCGTTAGCTGTTTTCTAGTTGACTGAGTGCTGGCTGGTCTTTGCAGTTTGTCCTGTACAAGTCTTCCTCTGTTGGGTAATTTGGAGGAGAAGAGGTTTCTTGCTTGGTAATAAATCACTGATCAAAATTCAAACTCATGAGGACTCACTCTCACTGCTTAAATGCAGATACAGAAACAACTTATTATTTAAGCCGAAGAAATAAAAAGCAGATCTTGCAGTTTGTCCCTGGAAGTGTTTTTACACTTTAATATACAGAAATGTTTCATGGTCAAGTACAGAAGGAAAAGTGGCACTTAATGAAGAGTCAACAACAAGCCCTTGAATTCTTATAACAGGTCAAAAACAAAATTATGAGGAATGCAATTTTCTTTTTTGTTTTGTTAGTTTGCTGATTGCTTAGCTTCAACATCTAGTCTGAAAATATCAGATAATTTTCAGAACAAATAACCTCTCAGAGCCAAGGGTAACACAATTGAACTTGCTTTGAAAACCAGCCTCAAGCCAGAGTGTTCATGAAAACCTCCGTTTGTTAGTGACTGTTAATTCAGTGAAAGAATGGGCATGAGTGACCACATGCATGTCATTTTAATATGCATCAATATGCATTAATATGCACTTTACCTAAAGTGCCAATAGCACAATTTCCTCCCAGAAGCCCTTTTGACTGGCTGCCCCTCATGAGGCGATTTGAAAAGGGTGGGGCTTCAGCCAGAGCCGTGTGTGTCTGAGATGACCATATTAGGGATATCCACGATCTTTGAGCTTTCAGCTCACAAGGATCATTATTTGAAACTTTGACCATGTTTAATATGAAGATCTACAACTGAATCGGGAGATATTTCTGGAAATATGGAAAGGTCCCCACCCTCCAGGTCCAACTAATGGTTTAAGACAGCCGAGGTTTCATTCAGATTAATGTAACTTGCACTGATTAGTCGCCTCATCCACACAGGCACCTGGAATCAATACAATCAATGCAAAATACAGCAGATACATCCCAGCAGTAAAACTCAGTGAAACTCATCACAAATCTAATCATGAAGTGAAAAGTGCGCTGCGGTGAGTGGTTGCCATGGCAACCGCCGAGTATCATACATGGATATATGGAGTCATTGACTGTGAGAGACAGACAGACAGAGATAATCCTGTTTGTCTCCTGACACAGTCTGATAATTCTTTTAGTCTGGGGCACCAGGCTGAACACACACACACACACACACACACACACACTTCTTTTGTTTCCTTATGCTAACCTCAAGATAAACCTACAACAATAAGCCTTCCTATAACTACCATTTAAAATGTGCTTAGTTTTCATGCTTCTTTTACCTCGCCCATTTTTTTTCTTTGAAATATATATATATATATATATATATATATATTTAACACGTTCTCATGCCACAGTCTCAGATAATCTTCTGTCAGATGATGCTGGTATCACAGAAACCTTTGCTGTGATACTCTATTCAAAGCATTATTAGACTTGGAGAGTTAGCAGATTCACAGAAGTCCACATTAGGAGGTTGGAGGATGGGAGTGGTCAGACGTTTGGCAGCCAGGAGATCACAGTTTGTGTGGCAGAACTGAAAATGTTACCATTTTAATTGGGAGTAACCAGAATGGACATCATTAGAAAAATGAGTGCATTAGAGGGACAGTTCAGGTTGATCAGTTTGGAGACAAAGTTAGAGAGGTAAGTCTGAGATGGTCTGCACATGTGCAGAGGAGGATAGTGGATATATTGGACAAAGGATGGTGAAGATGGAGCTTCCAGGCAGGAGGAAAAGAGGAAGACCTCAGGGGAGGTTCATGGATGTACAGAAAGAGGACATGCGAGTTGGTATGACAGACGACAACGCTAGGGATAGGGTGAGATGGAGGCAGATGGTCCACTACAGTGATCCCCAATGAGAGCAACAGAAAGAGGAAGAAGACGACCCTCATAAAATGACACGTACCCAGTGGGTATGATGTCCATATATGATGAAAAAGAACACAGACCCTATTTGAGCCTTTTGGAGAATTTTAATGCAGCTATGTGACACCAACACCAAAGGGCTCATCAGTTAAATGCCCATAGCTTTCATACATGTATTTGACACCCTGGGAATAGGATTGAGATGTTATACCAACTATCTGCTCTTTTTCATGGCTTTCTACATTTTACAGCATTAATTAAAAAACACCACCTGCCAGCAATGACAATATTTGGAGGTTAGCCACTAATTCATTTATGATTTTTATGTGACTGGCAATTTAGTAGCAGCATTTTATATCATATAATCAAATAATACAGGAGATCTGTGTTTGATGTGTTGGAGCTGGACTTCTGTCTGTAAACTGTCCCGCAGGGACATTAAAGTATTACTCTAATCCATTAGTATTTAATAGCATCTATATTTTAAAGTGTGCCAAAAGTTAAAGTTGCATGTTTGCATTTTGATATTAGTCCTTAGTTTTTAACACATAGCTATAAACTTGATGAGATATTTATTATTTCTGTTTGTCTCCCATTTTCATGACACTTAAAACCCTTAACATCCACTTCCCTGTATATTTTGAGGAGGAGGAGAGATGTAATAATTTAACCCAACTCTAACCTGCTTCTAATCTGTTCTATTTAAGGGACTTGCTTATAGTCAGGTTAGTAAATACACTGTGACTGTACCTACAGATTTATGTCCCTTTTCCATAATAACCCACTTTGTTCTCACAGGGGTCAACAAGGAGAGTCACACATTATCCCACTTGCATATTAAGATTCATCAGTGTCATAAATCAGCTTAAATACCAACTGTCTGGAAATTTGACTTCACTTAATTAATCCTGACACCTACAAGCCAGAAGCAGAAAGCAAGATTAACCCACGAGTGCAGAGAAACAAAGAGAGGAAAGACAGCTAAACACCAACCACAAATTCAACGCAGCATCAGTGTGATGCTGGGGAAAACAGAGGAAGTGTTTCTCAGACATAAATTTTAGTTGGGTGGGTCATCGCTATATTTAGCATCTTATTTTAGAAAGTATTTTTAGCAATGGACAATGGGTAATGCCCTCTCTCTCTCTCTCTGAAAGTTCAGTCTTTGCTAACCCAGGTCTAATATTTCCCTATCGGATAACTGGCCAAGTCAATTTTTTCAACTCCAAGTCCACTGTGTTGGACTGCAGTGGTGATCACCAGAGTATGTATGCTCCCCAGTGCTGCTAGTACTCAAAAAAAGAGCATTCTGTTGGAAACACTGAGGGTTAGTTTGAGAAAATGGAGTGGAGTGGCCCTCAAAGAGTTTCACAACAGCAGCAGCATCTTACTAATGTGGCAGGTCAAGTAAATAGTCAGTAATCTGAGTGCATACAGTCGGGCTGTGAACCCTCGTTTCTGTGCTTCATGCTAATGAGAGTCCACCTCTAGACACAGAGTAATTAGAGAATTATGAAAGGCCGAGGTGACAGTGACCCCATTATGGAAAGGACGATCAAACTAACGACCCATGACTGATGATGGCCTCCACGTCCGCCCGCCGAGGGGTTCGGGGCTTTTTTCGAATGCACAGACAGAGGTAGAGAAGAGTAGACAAAAAAAAAAAGAAAGATGAAATCGCCACAACTGGATGCCTACAGATGACATTATCCATGCTTTATAAATACACTCTGCACATTTAAACGCTTAGCATGGTGTAGCCCTGTCAGATCCAACAAGCAAAGAATCATTTATGTTTTTGTTCTTGGACTGGTTTAGACTCATCAGTGAAAAGCACAAAACGATATACTGAGATTATAAATACACAGCAGGAAGCTGAAACACAAAAATGGTTTGGTGTTTCTGACATATTTCATGTTGGAACCATGGAAGGAGAGAAAAAAATAGACATATATATTTTAGCTCAAGAGAAATGACAGGAAATGTCTCTCTGCAAAGCACGGCTGCACACCCACTGCAGAAGTTCCAGGCACTAAAAGCACAGAAAGGATGATTTCAACATATTGTCATTTAATAGATCTTTACCTCATAATGCCATATTATCTTAACAGAGCACTTCTCTCTCAGACTGCAGGCTTACTTGTGGTTCCCAGAGTTTCTAAAAGTAGACTGTGAGGCAGAGCCTTCAGCTATCAGGCTGCTCTTCTGTGGGACCAGTTTGGATTCAGGAGATAGACACTCTGCTTTTAGGACTAGGCTTCAAAATTTCCTTTTTGATAAAGATAACATTTCTTAGAAGGTTCGATAAACACTCCAGTTTCAAAAAATAAATTTCTTCTGGCAATTATTTCATGTCTCAATAGAGACCGTTCTCACTCCTGAGGCGTAACATAGCGACGTTTTGTCACGTCCCAAGGCGTCAAATGTTACGTGAAAGGTAACCGTCCACGTCCCTATGATACGCTCCGGATTGTGGATGGAATCCATGAGAATGACACTCCCAGCGGTAACACACAATCCAGCCGTGTATTCCAGCCCTAACCCTAACCTTACCCCAACCCTAACCACAACCTTAATCCTAATGTTAACCACAACCTTGATCGTGTCAGATAGTGTTTTCCAAAGCGATTCATGATGAGAAAGTAAAGAAAAATTTAAAAATGTACATATGTAGATTGATTCCAAACAGTTCTCATGTTTTCGAACACGTAACATAGAGACGTGTTGGGTGGCTGAAAGCGTAACATACTGACGATTTGTCAAAAGCGTCGGTATGTTACGTTTTGGGATGAGAACGTGTTGCTCAATATTATAAGGTTGAAGCATATTTGTCAGGTTAGGCTACAGTCACAGAGGGGAAAACAGTCGTTGGAGACTGCTGCATGTCCAAAATTACTGTGACCGTGTGCAAAGAACATGTGATGAACCAGGTCTGCAACAACTCGCAGTCAGCCAAAGCAACTTTGGTGCGTCGGCGTGGCATCAGTCTGGGTCTTTGTTAATGTCTATGTGATAATGCAGTGGTTAACTGTGATAAATTACCAAAAATCACAAATTTGTTGCTAAATACATTCACAGAAATTCACATTACCTACTTAGATTCAGAGTCTTTCTGGAACCTCACAGAAACAGAAATTCCTCCACAAATCGTGATGGAGTTGATGCAGAAATGCAATTTATCTGAGTGTCTTTATCACATAGACACTCAGCAACATTGTTTTTATATAGCAATATAACTGGAATGCAACCTGTTGGCAACCAGCTGAGTCTAACTTAAGTTGAGATTGTAGAAGATTGCAATCTGTCTGTGTTTATAAATTAGATGTTTGCAAGTTTTCACCAATCTGTCTTAACGTGATTGCAGTCAGTTCAAATCGGACTAACTGTTTGGAGGCAGGTCGTCTCCCACCAGGTGACCTCAGCAATTGTGATTCAGTGGTCGCCCAGAGGTTGAGGGTGTTGCGCACTCGAATTCTTGCCAACAAACTGGGCATGGCAATTACCAGTAATCTGCCTAAGCAATAAAAATGCATGTAATTACAGGCTAACCAATGATTTTTTTAATAGTGGCTGTAATTTTTCTCTACCGTGACTGAACAATCAAGCAGTTTTTTTCCAAGAGGGCAATTTTACCGATTTCAAGAAGACAGGACTCGACAGGAAATGAGGTTGCAAGAAAAGTAAGAGGAAAATAAAATGCAACAAAGGTCTCAGAGCATGGTGCTGCGTGCATCCTAACCACTTTGGAATATGTCAAACTCTTCCTGAAATGTCCCATAATATCAATAACAAGGTTTTCTTGTGACAGTTTCGCTGGCATCCAGACGGAAAGCAATATTATTTTTGTCAGTTAAGATATTAAACTTCATAGGATGACAACGGGGGAGGACAAAAAACACATTTAAAAAGAGGAAAAGTCAGTTTAAGAGTGAGGAAGAGGAATTTAAGAAGAAGAAACAAAGGCAGAAAACTTTCTCACAAATGTCAGAGTACAAAACAAGCAGAAACAAAACGCATTCAAAAGCAGGCAGCAAAATGGAGGCGGAGACAGAAAAGGTTCCAGGTGGGAAATACTCGACAACACAGAACTCGAAGCACAAAGACTCAGGCAGGAGAACAGGCGATCTGTCAAAGCAAGCAGAACAGTGGAGGGCTTCCAATTCGAGCGATAGAAACCTGAGAAACGCGGCACAAAGAACAAGTGATTTCTGGGACTCCAGAGATGATTATGTGAAACACTCGCACAGAGTCTGGGAGCCAAAAATAGCAGACTGGATTGGAAAAATATTGAAAGCGAAGCACTTACTCTTAATAAGACAATATCCACTTCTCTAAAGTTTGCCGGATGAAGAGAAAGCTGAGCAGAGGATGGTTACCGTCAGCGTGCGCGGCCGTGGTTTTGGTCATTCTTTTGATATTTTTGTATTTCCTTTACTAGGGAACTCCTAAAACACACGATAGCACTGATCCTTTAATTAACCTGCCATCGGAGAATAAAGAGGCAAGGTCTGCAACATGAAGAATAAAAGAGCCACATTTGGTCCTCCCGTGGCTGGAATATTTTAGTTTTCTTTGTTATTTCAGCCGGGTTGGAAATGATTTCTGCTGGTTATGGTGAAGGCGTAAAGCTGTGAGGAAACACGTTTATTTGGAAGTAAAACCAAAAGCTAGAGCAATTAAGGTGATAAATGAAAATAACTGCTAAAGTTGTGATGTTCAGGAACATTCATGCTGTACATTCAGTAATAGCCTTTTATTGTATTTACACTCTGTAATTACCTCTCTCCGTAGTATTTATGTTGTTCATTAGAGTCAGACCATCTTTCATCCACAGGTGAATCTGTGTTTAACCTCCATCCTACTAATTATGGTCCCTGCAGACACTAAAGGGTACTTCATCATACAGGTTCCCCGCACTGTCAGTTTCTGAGAAATTAAATCCCAAGTTTAATTCATAATATTAAACAAGTTCATGTCCTGCGTTGATGTTCCTTCCAAAGAACTGAGATACTCAACAAATCAGACACTAGTGTCACCCAACGGTCCCTCCACTGTCTCTCCTTGTCATCCCTGTCAGATGTTAGCTGCATTTCTTCAACATCTACCTAGATTGGACAACCGTAAACAGGGCTACTTTTAAAAAAAAGGCAGGTAATTTCAAATGTATCAAGTATCAGTCAACTCACAGACTATTTCTGTGCAGCTTAGATGACAATCTGTCTGAGAGGTAAAGGTACATATGCTGTGTTTCCCGGGGAGGAAAAATGCTGCAGTGTGTGATAACGTCACTCTCAGAGATGGGGACAGTATACAGGGTTCACATTGTATCAGAATTCATGTCACAGCTTCTAGTTAAACTGTTTGGACTGCATATGCTTTTAGATTGTATGTCCAAAAGCCGCTGTTCAAAGAGTATTTCTCAGAATTCTGGGATCCGTAGTCCTAAATGTGCCATTAGATGTGTCAAATGAAACTGAACCTAAGACTTGGTCATTACAGTGATAATGGGATCATTTTAATTTCTCACCTTCCTCTGGTGGCTTCTTTAACATCTTACCATATCTGGCTTCATGGCTCAGCTGAAATAAATTATATAAACTGGAATTAACATCAAAACTTGTCAAATAAAAAAGCCCTCCTTTAAATATTCATACATATGGTTTGTTTCCTGCACACACAATATTTTTTTAAAAAGTAAAGTCTGAGAAGTGAAGCCAGTGTTCAAGTTCTCTAAACCTGATTTTGTTTCTCATGGCCTGTTTGCAAAAAGACATCCAGCCCTATAGAAGTCTTCTAAAAACCCAACAGCTCCAACTCAATCATTTTTTATGTATGAAAATTAAAGTGAACAATGAACTGAAAAAGGGTCCCAGATCGGACTCAGACTCTAGTCTCCCAGTCAGAAGTCAACACATCTATGACCTAAAGAAGATTCTGTTTCCCCACTTTTTTATTTTCATACAAAAAAAATGATCGAGTTAGGTTTAGGAAAAGGTGGTGATCTGGGTTCAAATGGAGGCTTTAACTAAGTTAAACTCAAGTTAAAATGCTTTTAATTGTAAGTTACTGGAATTCACTTCTGCACACCAGTGCACATTTTACATCCACATGCACTGGAGGTCACTTAACTTAAGGACATCACTGTAAGCAATAAAGCAGCTTGCACAAGCGACCTATGAAGTTTTCTGGGGGAGGTCAGTCTCCAAAGAGGCTCTTCAGTAGTGCGACATCGCTAAGCTAACACTATCGCACACACACACACACACACCACACCCACACCCTAGTGAAACCACAGGCCAAAGTATGACCCACTGAGCCATAACTTCTGAAGCGACAGCGGTGAGGTGAGTTGTGAATGTGAACCACGCTCCCATGGCGAGGGCGGCATGTGGCGGAGCACAGTATGATGATGGATGTCTGACCCACATGAATGCAGCTACCCAAGCGGGTTTACTCCGTAGGTGTTTAATTAGCTGCTTGCATTGTTTTCCAGAAAGACCAAAATTGTAGCCTGGGGTGCTCGACGGCACCACTGCCACAAATAGAGCTCCCTTATTGCATGTTTTCATCCTTTTTTTCATATTTTCATGATTTTTTTTCCCCTCATCAGCATTTACCGTCTCTCTCTAGACGGCTCCCTGCTCCCACCAGCCTTCATCCTGATGAGATGTGCGGCGGGGGTGGAGGGTTCACCTGTTGATTCTGATATCACTGACAGGTGGTGGGCTGTGTTCCCTCCCAGTTTTCTTACCCTGGCTTTTCCTTTTTGCTGAAACAAGAGTTAAAAACAGAAAAGCACAGATTCGTCCTGGGGGCTCTCATTGCCTCGTGTAATGAGAAAACAGAGCGCAATAGAAACTCATCAAAAATAAATGACAAATAGAACCAGCGCTGTAAACAGTAAACACAATTATGTCGCACAGTAACGCATTTATCTTCATGGTTAGAGAGGACAAAAGGGCAAAGCAATTTTAATAAAGAACAGGACTGACTTTTGTTTACATTTAAAGGAGATGAAAATGGCTTTGATCGGGAATAATACAGAAGAATCTCTTATTATTATTTCCCTGATGTATTAATTAAATCCTACAAAAGGAGTGAATGTTGGTTTTCTTGTGTGTGTGTTCAGGCTGTCATTCTTTGAAAAAAAACACAAAAAAAAACAAGTTTGGATCAAAGAGCGATTTGCTCAAATTAGCTGGAATGCAACCCACACTGCTTAATTTTAAACAACGCTGACGTTCGGTGGCATTAATTACTCAACACGCCCCTGCCTCACTTGAGTGACACTGCCTCTGTGACGTCAGATGTGTTTCCTTACAGATTTTCTTTCCTTTGCTTCCACGTGGAACTTCTCAGCTGGTTTGGTATCACGTGATCGTGAACAGATTATCGCAATCACAGGACCGCCTCCCTACTCATGAAGAGCATGAAGTCTTTGCGGAAGCACGTACAGCACAGCATATACATATAAAGGAGCCACACACTGTCTTTACTCCACATCAACTGACAGTGAGAAGTGTAAAGCTACAACTGTCTTCTGCTGTTCTTCACATTGAAAAGTCATTGATCAAGGTGTCAAAGTCTAACTGCTTGATTCAACAGCTATAAGTGAGATGCAGTTTAGGGTCTTAGATATTTTTACTTTTACTACTTATATACTTACTTATATTACTTATACTGTATTCTACAGCTGGGCACATTGCCTTTTTCAGAACTTCAGAAACTTATGTTTTGTTTTTGGTTTGTTTGCATTTTGAACACAGCAAAAATGGTTTTATATTTGTATATCTAATATATATATATATATGTCTTGATGCATGCTCAATCATCCAGGTAAGTAGATCCCAAAAAGTTGATTCTGTTCATCTGGACGTAGCGTTTTCAGTAGGAGAAGCATTTCGTCACTCATCCAAATGACTTCTTCAGTCTCAGCTGACTGCAGGTTTCCCCAACCTTATAAACAGCAGATTTTGCATAATGACTGAAACCAGCCCACTGGAGAACAATGGGCTGTGCAGACGTTGTGTGAAACGTTTCTCCCACTGAAAACGCTACGTCCAGATGAACAAAATTAACTTTTTGGGATCTAATGTACATCTTTCCAGGCTGTCTCTGTGAGTATGGTCTAGAGCAGTGTTTCTCAACCGCTGTGCCGCCGCACATAGGTGTGCTGTGGGAAATGATCAGGTGGGCCATGGAAGATTATCTGGTTCCACCTGATTAGTACTTTAAGTGCCTGGCGTGAGTAACGGGGAGAACAGTTACATTCCATTCCACTAGAGGGCAGTACAACTATCTGCTCTAATTAAATGGGTTGCGAACTGCCAGTAAAACAGAAGAAGATGAAGAAGAAATTGCTGTGAGTGAGACAACGCAGTGCGTAATAGCAATAAATAAATATTTGAAAAGAAAAAGTAGTCAATCTGGAGAAAATTCCAGCCCAGATGAAGGCCCTAGCATGAGTAGTGGTCAGAAGAAAGCAAAAAAGGTATACTGGGGACAAACCGAGCCGATTCCGCTGTGCCTGGTGCGCGTGGAAAAATGATCAATATGCTTTTTGTGACATTTTTGTTTGGTGGTGTGCCGTGCGATTTTTCTAATGTGAAATGTATGCCGTGGCTCCAAAAGGTTGGGAAACACTGCTCTCGAGTATGGTCTTTTCTACTGGGTGACTTGTATACTTTAGTGACCCTCTATTTTTACACACAGTCCCTTCATCAGTATTTGATTTTAGATCAGCTAATGATAAAAGAACTGCATTACTGTAGCAGATATTAAGTAAGTTAGACATATATAATGGTTATTAGCATTAAGACCAAGTGAGACACAAAAGCATGTTTTAACAACAGATGTTTATTGTGATTTTTTATTTATTAGGGCACATAAGTTAGATGAGGTTTACAGTGTTTAAGTATAGTGACTTTTTTTTTTTACATTTAAACACAAGTACAGTTACATTTTACACTTTGCAGGTACATTTTAAAGCTACGCTTCTATGGTTATTACTAATAGCATATGCTAATCTTGCAACAGTGTAAATTAAAACAGAGAAAAATACATGGAAACAAACAAAAAAATGTTATAAATGAACATGTGCTACAAATACTATAAATATAAATACAGTAAAAAAGTTTTAGTAACTGTAAACTGCACACAAACTGCATACAGTACTGGAAAAATGTTAGTAAATTTGCTATAAATTAAAGCAAATTTTTTTTTTCCTTTTATGTAACTAAAACTGACAGAAAATTGCTGTAAAATTTCAGCTACAGTAAAGTTGTAGTAAATGCATTTTATGGTAAATTACTTGCACCCAACTGTCAAAACTCTATTGCAGAATTTACAGCAACCTGTTTACAGTATATGTTTACTTATATTACTTATATACTGTAATCAACAGGTGGGCGCCTTTTTCCTCATGAGATGTAAGCACCATGAACACTGCTAATTCATCACTATCGCTCATCTCAAAGCTGCAGACTTCCTGTAAACTTGGGCTGGCATTAGAATCCAGCACTCAAACACTGACGCGGTGGCTGTTGGTTCACACTTTGCCATCCAGCTAACATGAACTTTCCTCCAGCGAAGAGTCCTTGTTGACCATCAGATTGACTGTTTTAAGTTTGACCTGTAGTCTAAGTCCTTTAAATTTAAATTGGCTAATTTACCATACTCAGATTGAATTGTAATTAAATATTTTAACTTAATTTGTGATGCTGTGGTTAGCACTGTCACCTCATATTAAGAAGTTCCTGGTCAAGTGAGGATTTTTTTTTTAATTAATCGAATACATTTTAATATTTGTAGCAAACTAAACAGATTGAAAATCAGTTAAAAATTCAAGAAGTTGGATAATTTTTTAGTTGTGTTGAAGCCTCTGTCTCCCGTTAAGCTTAAAAAAAGCATACTATTTTTCCAGTCTAAGTATTTTATCTATCAGGACATAAAAATGATTTAGTCCCTTGGAAGTTTTAATACGAACAACAAAATAGGACATATTACATGTCATTATTTTTTTTAACAGAAATTAAGGCAACATGCAGAAGTAGTGTGTGAAAAATTTGGAGTGTGAAAACTTACACCCAAGCAGTGCAGTGGCTGCATCGTTCTAGTAAACAGCAGCGAGTATCTGTGGTCCCTCACTTGAATCCTTTTGGCAAACACCATAAAATATCTTACATTACATGACACAAGGTTGGCTGCTGCATCTCTGAGGGTGAGAGCGGGGTGAAGGGGGCTACAGTGATCCGATGGATAAGAGGCAGTGATCCCCACTCTATCCCAGGCAGATAATGATGTGTCATGGGGGTCTGGGAGTGGAATCCAGCAGTTCAACATAAAACCAGGAGCTGAATTTAAATTGCTGGACAGAACGAAGGTCATTCATGCTGGCTGCTTTCTGCCCCAGACAGAGAGGGGTCAGCTGGGACCGGAGGGGGGAGAGAGGATGTTTGAAGATGGAGAAATATAGTATAAAAAAGAAGAATAAGATACAGCCTCTGGGAATGGCTGTTTCTTGCCGCTGTGATGTATTTTCCAGTTAAAACAAGGGATCAGAGTCAGACGTGAGATGAGTTTCAGAGCGGGCGTTCACCGTGGTGCGGTGAAACTCTCGATAAAATAGTGAGCTGTAACATATATTGAACAATGAAAGTGGGGCTGTGTGCAAACCTCCATCAATCCTTTTGCTGTCAAGCCTTAAAGACGCATCCCTACCGCAAGTATCTCATGTTTCGATAGATTTTTTTTTTTTCTGATTCTACAAACAGACAAAGAGAATTAAGTCTCCATCGCTGCTGTTTTTGTTTTAGGCATAGCTCTGAAATTAACAGTCATCGTTTAATAATGAAAATCCCTGATCCGGATCACTCCCGAATTCCCAAACAATTGTTCCATAGCCAAAGGCTTTTCTGACCGACAAATTTAATAAAGGATCACTGTAAGTCTTTGAGATTGTTTTAGACAGATAAGCCAACGAATGAATTTCCTTTGCAAATGTAATCAAGTCCAGATACTGTAATCGAAGTCTGGTGTGTTGGGAAAAGAAATCTTTGTGGCCCCTGAACCCCGGAGACTTTAGCTCCTTGTAAAAAAAAAAAAAGACACGATTGAACATTATTTACACTGGTGGCATAACTTCTCACATTTCAATCGTATGAGTTGCATGTTTTTGATCTGAAATAAAAGCAGCGCTACGCAAGTGTTTTTCCTCATTCTGCATTCCCATTTCAACTTTCTTTAAACAACCTCCTTGATGTTACGGAATACAGAAACACAAGAGTCTCCTGGAGAATGTTACCATCATAATAGTTTATGTTACGGCCACCAGTTTCATTTTATGAGCTTCATTTCTGTGCAGTCACGTTCTGTTTGTCATTTTGGCATGAGTGTGGATACCTTTAAGCTGCCATTGCCATACAGTAGAGATACAAATCAGAGCAGCAGGGTATTCAAAATATCTCATCGCTGCAGGTAAAGTCGTAAAGAAGTCAGTTTTCAGACCAATGTAAATCTTAGTTTAGTGGCTCAAGCTTATGACATTGTGATCTGATGTATTGCCTCATAAAAAAAAATGCTTCCTTCACTTTTTGTGTACCTATGTAACAATATGACCTTTACAAAGAGCTGGATCTCCTTTCAAACTAATGACTAAACTGGAGGAATTTCCTGTTTGCCAAAGGAGTGTGTTCACTGAGTATGTCTTCTGTTATTGAGGTATAACATTACCCAACCATTAAACTTTAACGTTTGTGGTTCAAATATCTTTGCATGGCAACTATTTCATTCTCTTTGTGCAAGATAATGTAATTGAGGTATTTTTAGGATATTCACCTACAACATTTGGCTCTGGATGGAACGAATTCGCTTGAGATTCAAGTGTTAATTGAGGTTTCTCCATCAAAGGACAATACACACATACATATACAGCATCCACAGGCATAACTCACAAATATGAATTCATTTCCTGAAATACTTGAATGGAATCCTGGCTAATACCTGCAATTTGTCTGTGGTGTGGGAAACAACATAACATCTGCTGCCTCCAGCTCGGCCTCCTGTCTTTTTGTCAGCGCCACCGTTTTCAAGCCATACATCATAGCAGGTCTCACTACCATCTTATAAACCTTCCCTTTTACTCGTTCGAGCTAATGCAATAGTCAATTTCAACAAATCTCGACTGACTGTAGTTTCTTTGCTGAATATGAGAAGTGATAAAATTTCTTTTTGCCTGAAGAAATAAGAAATGGCAGAGTCTTGTTTCTATCTTCTGTCTTTATAAGAAAACTATTGCTAGTTCACTCAAAGGTTTTTAAGGTTGAAGCTTCAGCTGTCACCGGGGTATCCCGTTGTATCATTTCAGTTAATAGTACAAATACTTATACTATCCCTGTATATGTAAATCAGCCGTCCCCACTTCATACAACTCATCCAAGATCTCCAAAATTGTCCTGTTGCTTTGTCACCAAGACATTAGCAGGAGGTCTTTGAAGTTGTGTAAGCTGGGATTTGTTTGGGATTTGTTCCAACATATGTCTGAGGCGTCAGTTTTTGGTTTATAGTTTGTCCCTCTTTCAGACCACTGCCAGTAGGTCTGCATCAAATGTTTCTAAGATGCTCCTACTCTTTAATAAATTGGTCACAGTCCCCGTGTCTTCATACATTCCCATCCAAATCATTAACTATTGGAACCAACTGTTTACTTATTGCTCAGCTCAGTTCATCTGTGACTTCTCTGAATGTCTCTGGGAAAAGGCAAAGGAATACTGTTGCAACAAAAGTCTGGGATCAGAATCAATTCATTAGTAAAGTAAAGTGGCCGGAGCTATATTTTACAGACTAAGACTAAGAAAAGGTGGATTTAGTGCTAACTTGGCCTTAAAGAGCTTTGAAGATGCAGAATAAATCTCATTGCTTCCTCCTGCAGCTTGTTAGGTCGTTCCCCACAGTCGTCATTCATCGCAGCCGTCTTCACTTGAAGCTGTACAGTTTCTGAGTGCTGACTCAGTCTGCTGAGCGGCATCGATCGTCGGAAGCTCAATGAGGCGTAACTTGTTTGAAGACGGTTCTGTAATAGTGTTGCCGTCCAAGGCATGATGGCTCTCTGTACATCTGTATTTGGATTGGCACTGCATTAGCAAACCACCAAAGCCCTACAGTATCCTTCAATTCAAGATGAGAACTAATGGATATTGCAACAGTAATCTCTTTAAAGTCAACAACCAGCCCTTATGCTTTATTCATTGTATTAGTGTGCATTACTTAACATCTCAGCATCTCCAGCTCCAGCAGCAACAGCACTCCACTCCACTCTTCCTGCCAGCTGATCCCTGCTGGCTCAATTATTTCCCTACAACACTGCATTTGATGCATAACTTGCCAGTTTGCTAGAGGCCTTGTTTTTGATTGTGTTGGAAATAAGCACCAGTGAGCTCCCATAATGAATGCATAAATAAGATCACAGGGACTGCTGTTTGTTTTATAAAGACAGCACCTCTTAAAACCTTGGCTTTAAAAGCTTTCAGACATCAGTCTTTCCAGTCCGAAGGTGACTTCTGAATCCAGAATACAAAATGCTTGTATGCAGTGTTTATGGACTTCAACGCTTCACTGTGGTGTAATTTTTCCATTTGTCACAATTTTATCAGCCTGAATGACCAGATCAGGCTGGAACATCTTCCCTATTTGCAAACCCATTTGTGCCTTTTACTCAAATGGAAATCTGGCCTTCTTTGAACTTTTGCACGCTCAAAGAAAAAGAGTGGGTCTCTTAAAACTTGACAGATTCTTATTAAAGGTCAAAGATTTCAAACATCCGAAATGGTTCCACAAGGACACAGTGTGATTTTTGAAGATTTTCTTTCTATATGTAATGACCCATTTTCTTCTGATTACATATTCTTTCATTTCTTTAACAGTAGCAATTACTAAGATAGTGTTTCACAGTTTTTACTCTGTTTATCTTTTAAATTCACAGTTATATGAAACTTGCCCGAGGTAAGTAATCCATCACCAGTATGTTTGTTTGTTTTTTTCTCCGTATTGCTCACTTTCCTTTATTATCGCCTTGCTACAGTTGATTGTAATATGGAGCTAACATTCTTTTTACACATACTAACTGGTAAAAAGCTTCATAATTCTTTTCTTGAGCTCTACTAGAGCTCTATTGTATGATTGTCACAATAATACAATCTGTACCTGCGCCTTGGTACACCTCATTTCCCCCACTGTCTGAAACAAGCTGTTGTAGCTCCTCCCAACCTCCTTCTGGTTGGTTGTCCCTCCTAAACCGAAGAATTTAACGAGAGATGGGTGGGGCTTCTGGCCTCAAAGCCTGAGCTGTTTGCTTCAAATGACCAAATAAGCACTCTATGACTCCATACACATCCAGGAGTAGAAAAAAAAGCTGATAAACAGTGTTTGGAGCGGTCTGAATATTAGGTTCACAGGGATGTCACAATTTGGTCATGATTAATCTGATCATCTGCCACTGGACTAGAAGATACAGAGATGACTGGATAAGGACAACCAGTCATCATCCAGCTGTCTTTTTTTAGAGTCTACAGAACTTCCAGTTCCTCTTTGGAGTTCAACTACAATAAGTGGTTTGAGCAAACCATTGCTTGAAAATGAGTTTGTATGGCGTCTTATAAACAACACAGTAACCTTGTTAAATTTCAAATTTGTTAAACCTCCAATTTCGTTGTACCTTGTACTTGTACTTTGTATAATGACAATAAAGGCTATCTAAATCATCTAAATCTAAACAACACACAGCTGCTTTGTGAAGTACAGATGGAGGGGATTGATATTCAAAGTGTCAATAGAGGATTTGAGTCAAAAAGAGATTTTTAACAGCACCATTAAGTCAGCCTTGGAAACGAGCCTTTCTCAACACTAACTCAGATAAGGATGGTATGTCTATAAAAAAAATGATCTCACATCACTGTTTATTCAGTATTTTTAGTTCCTTTTCAAAACCGTAATGTTCCAGACGTTCACAAGCTATTACCAAGGTCACTTCATGACGGGAATGCTGTCAACACACTGACAGTATTTTGGTGCTGTTGTAGAGATCCCTGTTGTCTTAATAAACAGGGAACTAAAGAGAGAGGCACAAACATTCTCATTTCTTTAGAGCAGTGTTTTTGACAACAAATTTAGATTTAGTTTTAGCTATAGTCTTTTGACTACAACAATCTGGTTTTAGTCATAATTTAGGCATCTATATTCCTTTAGTTGTAGTCTAGTTTTAGTTGACTAAATATCATGAGTATATCGTAGATTCCATCTGAAGTTCATTCAGTTGACTAAACTACAAAGTGTAAAAGTTTGTTGTGTTTTGTCGTTTTTACCAAATGTCTTATTTTCCTTGATATCAAATGCGAGATGTGCCTACATGTCTACTCCTCTCTTCCTCCCAAGCACTGATATTTTGTCGCGTTTTCATGAGAAACAGCACAGATCAAACTGCGTGCTTCTAACTTACTTAATTCTGATTGATCTCGTCTCTCCAGAACATTTTAGTCTTGTTTTTATTTGTCGATGAAAGTGCCTCTTGTTTTCATCAGAATAAAGAGGTCGACAAAAACTATGACAAAATATATTACTTTAGACCACCTCCAACTCTTTCTTTCTAAAGAACAACATATTGTGGCATGCAGAGGAATCTTAACAAAGAAGCTCACAGAAAGATTACACTTGCTGTTCAACCCCCAAGCTGGTAGGGGGAGCTCTTTATTAAACACTTGCCGGTGCTACAATGTGCCTCAAGGGTCAACAA
>VVHJ01065293.1:24030-36361 GCA_015107715.1 Tylochromis polylepis
CTGGAGGTGCCTCCCCATTATAGCGTGGCAGCTTCATGCTCCCCCGAACAGGAGCCCCTGATGACAGCGCCGGCTGTACTTGGTCTGGGGGGCAGGTGTCGTTGTGCCCCTCAGCTGCCAGCGATGAGGGTGTGCCGCTCCCAGGCATCACCATGAGTGGAGGCTGGTTGGCTGCTCGGCTGCTCGTGGTCTTGGAGCCTGCGGCATGCCTTGGCGGCTCTGACATCTTCCCAGTGGGCGGGGATGTGAGGCTCCATCTGGTAAGCCCAATGGATCTTCCCCTGGCTGACTTGCTACTGCCTGGGGGTTTCCCCACTTCTTCGGTCATGCTCCATTCACTGCTTCCAGGCGGGTGATAAGCTCCTCAATCTTCCTCAGCTCCTCTTCCTCTTTCACATTCGTGGCCATGCTCTTGGAATCCCACTTCTGACACCAATGTGGCATGCAGAGAAATCTTAACAAAGGAGCTCACAGAAAGATTACACTTGCTGTTCAACCCCCAAGCTGGTAGGGGGAGCTCTTTATTAAACACTTGCCGGTGCTACAATGTGCCTCAAGGGTCAACAACAGCACAACAGAACTCACTTATGGTACAGCACTCTCTCTACAAAACAACAACTGTCAGTGGCTCTGCACGACAGCGTAAACACAACATTCAAGGTAACAGTTAAAAGTAACGTAACCATAAACAATAAAACGAGAACATCTAAACAGCAGCGCATGTCCCAAGGCATGATGGGAGAGAACTAGCTGCTCCCCCAACACGCCACAATATAATAAATGCAACCTATAACTAAAACACAACAGGAACTCGCGGCACTGAATACTTTTTGTCAGGGATCATGCCAAAATATGTTACTGCAGTAACAGTCACTATATTGATTTAGGTAAAAAATAATAGAGCAAAGATGATTTTATTTGACTATGTTGTGAGTTTACATTATTTTGGATAAGACAAAAGAGCTGCTAGGACACACGCTCTTCATGATTCACATTTCAACGTAAAGTCAACTCCCTTTCCAAATACAAGCACGGCTATTTGAGGCATGTCTGCTAATGTTACATGTATTAATGAATTCATTTTTTATTATTGTGAATTCAATATATGCACATTAGCTAACCATTAACAGTGGCTGTGAAATACAAATTGAGATTCATTTTAAATAGCAGCAAGTAACTGCTTTTATTTTAATATGTTATCTTAAAATGTTTAGTCCCAGAAAAGCTTATGACAATCAAAATTTTCTCTAAATCTAAATCTAAATGCTTTAATCTATTTTTAGAGCATTCTGAATGTAAGTAGAGGCATTTTTTTCTCTAAGGCACTATATTAGACAATTTATAACGATATGACTCTGTTCAATCATTTTTCACAACAGGATACATAAGTTACAGTTGCAAAGCAAAACCAGAGTCTGAATTATCAGTCTAACGTGGGGCTTAGAGATTTGTTCTGAAGTGAAGAACCTTCTTTCTCAGGAACTTGCTAGTAGCCTAAGACGAGTATTAAATCCACTGAAGTTGAATGACATTTGGAGGTCACCAGCATTCAGCTCAGACATGCATTACTTTCCATGTCATCGCTGCCTTGGAGGAGGCATTGCCTGCCTCCTCCAGCAATGCAGGGGGAACAGTCGCTGCTAATCTGGGTTAAGATAGACAGATGTTCAACTTTACCATCTGTGTTCTTATCAATATTTCCTCCTTTTCCAACACATAGTTTCCAGTTCTTATATAAACGATACAAGTGGGATTTTTTAAAACTATGCATTACACTTTAAAGCAATGTTGCTATTTCTACATTTTTTGATATTAAGGCATTCTAAATTATTACTTCATTATTGCTATTTTTAATGTGCAATAACATAATTTAATCACGACTGTTGCTCTAAGTCAGTTGAGTTCTGTTATTGCACTGATCCATCAATCAATCTGTATACGTCTCCATCCAGCCATTTCGTTAACTGTTTGTCCAACCAGGGTCAGTAGTAGCTGTCACAGGTTGAGAGGCAGCTTACAACCTGCACAGGTTGCCAATCAATCACAAGGCCAACACACAGATAGACAACTATTAGCACTCATATCCACCTTTCTTTTTTTTTTTAACCGCTATCAGTCTATCTGTTTTTTTTCACCGTTTACTCAGTTAAGGATCACAGAGACACTGGGTGAGAGGTAGGGCATAAACCTGGTCAGGTTGGCAGCCCATCACAAGACAAACAGTGAGAACCAGCCATTCACACTTATGTCCATTATATGCCCCATTATCCATCAAAACTGAAAGCTAAGGGTCAGAGGAAACAGTTGGCAAATTAAGTTCACCAAATGAATTAAGAACAGTAATTTTTTGCTTTGTAGTAGTAGAAATACTGACTACCATTGTATTATTTTAATTCTGCAGAAATCGTTAAAAGAAACTGAGGATTCAAAAGTAAGTTCTGAAGCCTCAGACTGACTCAGGCAAACCAAATTCAGCTTTGAACTTTGTAAACTGCTATAATAGCACGAATCTGCTCTAGCGCTCACTACCCGGTCGCTCTTGCATTTGTGATGGCTTCTTTGTGCACTTGGACAATGATTTCTACACGCTCAAGTTGTTGAATTTACATGTGAAGAATTCAATTCCAAGTATCAGCGCCTATAAAATGATATTATTTGCTTTCGATTATGTTTTAGCTCTCTTTACATGAGCGATTATGCTCCCAGGTGAACATTTAGCTAGCCACTTTCACATGTTTTCTAACCTACTTTAGAAACTTTGTTAACGTCAAAAGAAACTGTGTGATCTAGGGCACTGGGGTTGTTTCATCTTTGAACTCCAGACTTCTAGTTTTTTAACTATAACTAAAAATACGCAGTTCCTGTTTTTGTATCAGTTATAACATTTAAGAAAACCCTGTACATGAAAGAAATTGAGCCCATTAAGTTGCAGAGAACCCTGTATTTAACTGTAATCTGTAGCCAGTCTTTATATCAGACAAGCTGAACTGCAAGATTATCTACATAGATTTTGTGAGAGTTGAGGATAGTGTCCACGTGGTCTTCCTTCTCCACAGCCAGATGGATAGCACTAAACACATGCTGCTCAGTACATCAGGTTTTCCTTATGTGATTGTACAATTTTATCACTATGTATACCTTTTCTTTTTTAAGTAAGATCCTTTATTGAATACTTGAAAGAAGGCAATATAATATGTGTATATTTGCTTTAGTGCAGGAACATCATGTGTATAGATTTGCATATTAAATACCCACATGTTTCGTCTGACCACCGTGGCTCTGACACAGTTCTTACATTTAACTTGAATCTGTAGAGCATTTCTTAATAATTCTCATCTGTTTTGTGCTTATTTTTTTTTTTCTTTTATTGTTGCTTGACTGCTTCAGAATTGATCTGTCTATCTGTGATGGGCTCATTGTCCCCAAAGTCATTCCAGTAAATTTCAGTGGTAACACAGTGGAAACATTAGCAGAGAGCACCAGCAATCATCTAACCATGAAGAGTAAAGAACATATTTTCAATCTTCAGCTAGAAACTTGGGGATTGGTAAAGGTGGGGTACATGTCATCTACACAGTGGCATTCGATGATTTTTGCAGAAAGGCAAGCACTATAATACCAAAAATGATTTAATATTAGCTTATGGTTATCTATCAATATCTACAGAAGGATTAAGCATATTAACCAAAAATGAAGGTGAGGTGTTGGCAAAACTGCTCGTTGAACTGTGTACATTTGGTCCACAAATGATTTCTCATAGATACTAATCTGAGAGTGCTGGCTGAGTCTACAACTGTTTCACTTGCTTGTTTTATTAAACTGGATTTGACGTGTCCTCTCCATCATCAAGGTTTTCTTTACAAATGTGCTAAAGGAGTTATTAAAAACTTTTTCACATTGCACTCTTCACTACATCATGCAGCCTGGACAAAATGGTTAACAAGAAGAAAATTATCTGTTATGATGATAAATCACAGAAGCCTGTTTACTTGCTAGCTCTGTTGCCACCCAAAGCCCCGATGGTACCTGATCTCAGAGCTGTTATCTACAATGTGCTTGCGTAAACACCAGTAAAAGCTACTGGTCTCTCAGCTTGACAATCTCTAGCTATTGTTAATGGGAGATGGACACACCAATGAAAAAGAGACCTGCCACAGTCTCCAATGGGATCGAAAGCAAGCGGAGATTCCAGGGACAATGGCCAACTGCTGCCACAAGACAGGAGTATGGATGAAAAAAGGCAAAAAGCTTTATGAAAGAATGCAATTTGAGTTGAAAGGAGATAGACTGCTTTTACTTTAGTACTTTAGTACATAATATTAGAGGTCTATTTTTAGATTTGACTAGGCAAGCAGCGGTTGCCTTGCTTTGTCCTGAGGGAATGCCACTGCATCTACATGTTGTAGTTGTCGACTGCCACTTGGTGGCAAAAATACATGGAACAGCTGATAGTGTTGTTGTTGGTCCTTTCCCCCTACAATGGAGGAGTCAGAAGTCACAATATGAAAAGAATTTACTTTTAGTAGAGCGAAACTGAGTGATTAAAAGCCATCAGTTGTCCACTGCAGTCATTGTCTATGCTTTTCCTTCATGCTTCATTGATCTTTGTTTGTTTTACTTTTTCTTCTCCTTGGTGGTGAAATGTTTTGTGGTCATTCCCTTTTCCAGTTCCAGTAATTTTTCAACAAATCAGCATTTGAGCTGCAATATTCAGTTGGCATTTTGAATGAATACACGCAAATGTGACTCTGTAGCCTGGACACTGACTTGAGCCAAAAATGAAGCTTAACCCTGACTTCAGATAGCAGTAATGCTCTCTGAGAGGAAATGTCATTGTAATCTTCTACAGTGTCCATACAAAGACACACACATGCCTGGCACAGGCATATGTGTGTCTTATGGGACAAAATTATGTGAACTTGTTCATTTTGACTTTTAGTTTTAACCTGTATCTGTCCTTTATGTATTAGCAAATTAGAAACATTTGCAAATCTCTTTTCATTTGTCTACAATATGTTTAGCTTCTTATGTCTCTGTTTTTTCCATATGCCTCTTCTCCTTATGTTATTATGAATAATTTATTTATGTTTGTTTCAGTAGTTATAACAGTTTTTTGTGTTGGCATGCTGATAACTGTTAACTAATAAACAACAGGCAATAAATCATTTTCTTTAGTGAAGAATTAGGAGGTGGACATGTACAGGGTATATTTTGGGGTTTCTCTTCATTCTTTAAGTTTGTTCTGTGTGTAGGCGCACTGACTCAACCTGCACTCGAGGGTATTTTGATTGACATTTCTTAGCAATTTCTTAGCAAACAGTCTGTTTGACTGCAGTCATATTTCTCCGCCTTTCACTGCTCCTTCTCAGAATCTGTTGGAAGGTGTTGAGAGCATTTGGCCAGTAATGTCAGTTATTCATGCAGATGCATGCCCATATTTCTTTTTCTTCTTTTTTTCGTTTTTGTCAGGCGCAGATGTCCTGAGAAAAACCCAGCTTTACATTTTATGCTGGACTTAAAATATAACTGAGAGCGTGAGTTTGCCCTTTACCATGTAATAATGTTATATCAAAGAACTGGATCAGATTAAATTCTGTATTGACTTCACTCAGTATAATTCACTGTATGTAAAAGCAGGAGGTCTGGTTGTACATATAGTACCATAGAAACAGCATTACTGTCAATTGGTTATTGTCTTTTTATAAAACCCTACAGTAAACATTGTTTTTGTGGGCTTCCCACCACAGCATTGTCCATTTAATCTTAATGGAAATCTGCAGTTTTTTATAGCAAAGACCAAGAGAAGCCTGAGCTGAATTTGTATTCAATCTAACACAAGACAAATATCAAATAAATTAGTTTTTATAACATGCCAATGCTGAATTCAAGATGAATTAATTTGATATTGGCTACAAACTCTCCATGTGTCATGTATGCCCAAAATTGCCACATGCCTTATCAGTGACGCCTTTTTATACCAGTCACTTTGAACCTTATTCATGTTCATGGCACATCTTCAGTGGCATGTGGGAAAGGTCTGTGTTGAGGCACAAAATGGATTGTGCGTGCATGGTGGCTAATTCTGATTCAAGGAATTGAGAGAGCTGTGTTAAGGATGTTAAGCATTAAAGAGTTGTCTTTTTCATGGGATTATCTGCGAAGGAGGAAGTCAGTAGTAAGACGGAGCTGACTGGCACGGCAAGATCAGCTTCCATCCAAGTAGAACACTTCTTCAGGCATGCAAAACATGCAGACTTAAGTCACATAATCCCTTTCAATATCTGCAAGGATGTCAATACCCTGACATAAATGGATAGGGTACCATGGGTTTTCAGGCTTACTGTTGTTTCTGATCACAGTGTTTGCAGTGTAGTTGTCAGTTTGCTGTTATTACCAATTGTAACGCCACTGACATTGTAATGACAGAGCAAATCTAAACTATTGATGAAATACTCTTTCAGGCTGCATCCTAGTCTTTGCAACCCAATGCTGTGGCATTTATTGAGCCCTTAGATACTGAAGTAAATGACAGGACATGCAAAGCTAGCACTCAAGTACATCACAGGAGCCGAACAAACAATGGTGCTCTTTGCACACTTGATGCCTGAGTTCAGATAAGACTGTAACTGTGGATCAAAGCAGAGTACTTCTGATGCTTTATGGAAGTAATGTTCTGTCATAGTGACTAAGAAAGGCTGTCCATGTCCAGCTAACCATGACAGCCTGGGAGGGGTATGAAAACAATCACTTTTCAAAACAAGCAGGTTGAGGCAAATTCTTACACATTCAGATGTTCCTAATGTTGAAAATGGCATTGTTTTTGCTTCTTTATTTTATTGCCAAGAATTTTTAATCCCATGACTAACATATCAGAAATGACACTTTGTGCTGAACAAAAAATATTTTTGGATATTCTTATAATATCCTGTCAATATTTGCTGCGGCAGCAGGCCAGTTTTTCATGGAACTCATTAAAGTTTCATCGTGTCATCTCATGTTACATTGCATTAACATGGACTTCAGATTTCATTGCCAGAATGTGGAGATTTATAGAGGTTTTGTCATCAGGGGAAGATTGAATGTTGGAACATAAGACATATGGAAAGTATAAACTAAATATCCATTTCGCCATGCGATTATTCCCAGAGCTCAGTATGTCTGTATTCTTCTAAAAGCCCATTTTTATGAGCTAGTGTTAAAATGCATTTAGCTTTTATGTGAGTAAAGTATGATATGTCCCACTATCATATGTCCCACTTGGAAAAAAAAAAAAAAATTACGATCAAGCTATATTGCAAGAAAATGACCTCATCTTCAACCTTTAATATTAAGTGATCAGTTGTAGTTAATGTTCAGCCCTTTTCAAAAGTATTTTGTTACTGTATTACACACAGATTTGTGTATTGTAGGAAATTAAAAATAAAATTTCATGCACTGTTTTGGCTCTCACGTACTTCACTGTGGTATTATAATCTGTGGGTTCATGGCTGACACTTTTGGATTTTAAATTATCCTCAAAATACCTTTAACTTTGTCTCTCTAGGAGGCTTAAAAGGAAATCTTTTCACTTTCCTTTTTCAGCACAGGCAAAGCCATCAGAGTCATCAGACTTGCATCCTTACAGTACAGTGCAAAAGTCTCGAGCCACCCCTCATTTCTTCATATTTTGCTAGGGAAAATGGGAAATACTTGCAGTTATTTATTGACACATATGCAAACATAAATGGAAATACAAGTATATAAGGCAAAAAAAGAGTTTGTACAATTTTAAAAAGCTTAAAATATTTAGTATGATCGCCTTTATACTTCTCTTTTGGTTCTTCCTTGTAATTTCCTTAAGCAGCTCAAGTGAAGGGCAAATTTCATCTCTCAGTTCCTGTGTCAGGTCTCTGCTGTGTTTTCTTTTTCTTTTTTCATGACTTTCAGATACTGTTCATCTGCTATAGATAGTTTATTAGCCCCATCACTCCTCCTTTTGTCCCACGCATGTCCATTTTCCTCAGTTTTTAAAGGACATACTGCACAGCATGCTAAGATATGCCAGATTTTCAGAAAATAGCTCTTTGGGAATCAACTTGGTGCAAAAATGCTATTTTTATGCCTGTAAAAGCTATTATCTTTGGTATTTTACATAGATTCAACTAAAGAAGTGGAACAAATTATGTGTTTTGTGACAGACTGCTAGTAACAAAGTGGCTAAAGATACAGTTCAGAATTGGTTCTTTGCTAAATTGTCTGTTATGTGAAGATACAACACTGGTTCATCCCTTAAGTTAGGTGCTTTTATTTTTTAAATATTCCTCTTAAAAATTGTCAGACGAATGAACTGGACTGGAAATGAATGAAAAAGCTGTCAAAAAAACTTTGAAAGACCTTCAGAAACCCTGGAGAATTATTGCTGAAGACCACTTTAAAAACTCACCAGAAGGTCAGACTTATTGAAAACAAAAAGGTAAAGAAGCGAATGATGGCTCAAGACTTTTGCACAGTACTGCATTAGTATTTTTTTTTTCACTGAATGGGCACAAACTTAAAATGGCAACCAAACTGCCAAACCTCTGCCCAGCAAGGTTTACAACTTGTGTTTTCCTTTTTTCTCCTGTGCAGCAACAATTCTTGGTTTGCTTTTTGTTTGCTTCTTTCTTTACTGACACCTTGTTAGTAACAAAATCAGTAACAGTTTTGTTTCCTTATAGGTAGATATGCAGATAATTGAATGATAGTTCAACGATTCTACCAGACATGCATTTGTTGGGGTTATTTTGTGGCTTCCACGTCCCATGTTTTGACATGTTCGTGCCATAAATTATACATACAGGCTGAAGATGTGTTAATAAAGCTCATGAGGTGAAACTTGTTTGTTATTCAGCTTGTATGAAAGTGCAAACACATTCCATCACTACCATCTTGAAATTTTAATTCAAGTACCAGTAGAAAACACACACATCATGGATTCATTTTACCTGTAACATCTTGCAAAGTGACATGCCAAATGTGTGAATGTCTTCCCTTTCAATTGATTAAATAGCTGTAGCCATAATGTGATGCATGCGTAACGGCTGTAGTCACTACTTTAACATATGTGGTACACTTTTTCAAAGTAAAATTAAACAGTCTGTCAAATCTGTGTGGCTGTCTTGATAAATAAACCAAGCCATCTGACATGGCACCAGGCTCTACCAGAAAGTACACAAACTGAGCAGCTGCAAGTGATACGCATGGATTAAAAAACATGTATCTCACACACACACACACCAAACTAGACATAAATGCAGTTCATTAGTACAAGTTGTTGGTGCTATGATCGTGACTGAATCTAAAGCGAGAGGTGTTATGATATACTGTAATAAAGCATTGTATTGCTGGTCAGTTCCCCAGTCGTGATATTACTGCATTCTGTAACTTATTAGTCAAAGTCACATTTATAAGCTTAATGTTAAATTATCCACAAGTCACTGAAAAAGTATATATTTTTCTATTTGTATTTCAACAATCCTTTCCCTTTATTATTGACTTTTTGGTTTTATCCTTTGTTTTAACATGAGCTTTGTAAATTAATCAGTCACCATCCTTATGACATTTAATCATCAGAATAATAACGTGGGTTTATGTGTAAATGTGATGAATTGGTGGTTTTGTGCTGTAAATATCCAAAGCCGCATACAGCATAAGCACTGCTTCTCTGGTGTTGTTGAGGAGCTTCACTTTGGGAGTGCCAGTGCATCAAGCCTCCAGCATGATGCTGTGTAGTCTCAGCACTGGTGCTATAAGATTGGTGCTAGCTGTGTTTGCAGAGCCTTGCAGACACACGTCTACATACTGTAGCTGTCTAGTGCTACTGGGGGGCAATGTCAGAAATATGTGAAACAACTGGTAACGTTCTGATGTTTGTGCTCTTGTTGTTGCTTTAACTTATCCTCTACTGTGGTGGGGGAAAAAGAAGTCATGACACACAAAAGCTTCTTTGTAGTGCAAGGAAATCAAGTAAAAAAATAAAGAAGGAAAAACTGTCCACTGCAGCCAAACTGTGCTGTGGTTTTCCCCTTTCCTGTTCAAGCCAACTTTTCAACCAAGCAGCTTTTCAACTTCTGCATAGCTGATGGTGCACATTTAGTTAACTAATGGATTTTTATCAGTCTGTTCCTCCCATTAGCTGTTTTATAGACATATGTCAGTGCAACAATAAAGAAAAAAAAATTTAAAAAGAAAAAATCTCCCCTCATGTGTGTTTGGGACTTTGCTGTCCCACAATGCTCCCTCTGTCCTCACAATGAGAGTTGCACCTGTGCAGCTTGACTTTTTTATTTATTTTACTTAGTATGCATTGTGGGGGGTGGATATTGCTACCTTAAGCAATTCATGCCCATTCATGTCACAGTCCCAGCTTTTTGTTTAGCAATTATTGGGTTTTTGTTCCTGTTTTGATTTTGTTGATATTTCTTGTGTTCTTTTCCTTCCCAGTATCCCCAGTCTTTCTTTTCCTTCCTCTGTTTCATCTACATGTTCTGTTTTCCCCTGTCACTCTTATCATGCTTAGTGTTAGTGCTTCTTCTTTTCTCTGTGTTTGTATTTGTCTTTTGGTTATTACCTGTTTGCTTTGATGGCTGGTTTTGTCACATACCTCCTTTCTATTTGAGTTTTTGCTTCTGTACCAATCTCTTAAAACAACTTTTCTAGCAAACCCTGCAGTACTAAAGTTCTAATTAAAGTCTGCAAAACAAAATGTGCACTTTTAGAAAACAGGCGAAAAGAGTGCATATTCATAGCTGTAGTGGACATATACACTCCTTTTTTTTAAATTAATGCAGACACACAGATGAGTGGCAAGCAAGTAGTGTTTAATTAATTTACAAACATTTTAAATTGGATAACATATGAAAGCAGTGAATGTATATTTTATTGTCATGTCAGTTTTTACTGTGTCTAAATTTGAAAAATCACATCTAACACGATTTAAGCTTGGAAGGATTTTTGTGTCACACAAATTTAAACAGGGACATGATGTACCCTTGGAAGAATATTTGAAGTGCTGGATAATCGTGTTTGGGGTGCAGTATTTTAGCGCTTTGGGGCTTGGCCCCTCCTGCACCGGAACAGTTTTCTCACAGGGGAAGCTGGTCTGGATTCTCCTTGAACCCCTTGAGTAAATAGTCTGCTGCCTTAAATGGAATGAACACAGCAGACATTAGCTTCTGTTACCGAAGCTGCTCATGACACTATGTATCTATATGTTTCCGTGTTTATTCTTCTGTAAACATTAGTAGGAGATGTAAATGAAGGGCGTGATTATGCAGTACTGGCGACTAGACAGTCAGTGCAAGCAGTCTAACGAGAGAGACTGTATTCCAGAATGCCAAATTAACTGCGGGGCCAAAAATTCAATAGCACTTTTGGACACGATGTGTGTTTACATCGTTTGTTTGCAGTTGTGTTCAAATTTGCAGCCATTTTTGCAGAAATAAAATTATGGGGTTTTATTTCTGGACTCTGTGCACAGTTTGCCTTCAAATTAAGTTTTAAAAAAAAGAAGAGAAAAACAAAAAACAGTTCCACTAACGCAAAGTCTAGGGCTGAATAATAATACAAATAACAGCAAAAAAGAAAAAAAAAAACCCCAATACCTTGGGTACAACATGCTTCTGTTTTCATCTCCATTACTGTCGTGTGCATACAGCCTATATATACATGTATATATAGCTTTGTTGGCACAGAATATTTACACAGTGAATATGTTGTGTTGTAACATGCTTGTCAGCTAGTGAATCAAAAATGCTTTGCAGTGTTTTGGTGTGGTAATTATTTTAGCTTATGAATGATGTATTATTGTTTTTTATTTAGAAAACTAAGTTGCTACAGTACACCTCTGCAGAGAATTTAAAGTTGTGCAGTGTCCTATTAGTGAGAAACGTGAAATGTTTCTGATATGGAGTTTAAGCTCTCTGGCACCTTGATATACTGCTCAGAAGAATCTATATGCCCATTAAAGATTTTGCATTAAAAATGCCCATTATTACAGACAGTTGGTTGTTTATGTCTGGATAAAACCTCAGTTTCAGTTTTGAGACGAGTACATCAGCACAGAATGAAATAACACGGGAGATGCAGATCCATACCATACATTGCTCTGTGAAATTAGGAAGCCAGAAGTTGTTGTTTTAAAGCAAACCTATCCATCTTGCATGCTGTCTCTCATACCTGCTGATTATTTATGTGATGCTGGTAAATGTGCTGAGTGTGCCTAAGTGTATAAATAGCATTACGGACATCATCAGAGGCTTCTGCTCACAAGGGGGAAAGGGGAGGGGGAAGCGGGGGGGGGGGGGGGGCTTAC
>VVHJ01065293.1:36381-48463 GCA_015107715.1 Tylochromis polylepis
GGGGGCGGGGGGAGGAGGGGGGGGGGGGGTGGGGGGGGGGGCCGGGGGGGGGGGGGGGGGGGGGGGGGGGGGGGGGGGGGGGGGGGGCTTACTACCGTAGCATGAGATTATGAGCCACAGAGACGATCCATCTTGACTCATCAAGAATTGAGGGGAAACTCTGATTCTTCACATGCTCTTAGTGTGCATGTCCAAGACACACCACTGACCCTGCTGACCTCTTTGGTCAAGTTGTGCACAGCCGTGTTCTGTTTATAGTTAATCATATGAGATGACTAAAGGGTATTACTCAATCACCTTGCTCTCTGTGGTTCACTGACTTATATATGTAGTACACAGTTTAGGATAACACAGACTTGCAAATGTAACTGTGTGCTTTTTTTTATTAAAAAATAGCTGCATAACCAGAGCAATTATTAGAGCGTATCTTATTTGATGTGATTCTCTCAGGCATCTTGTATTATTGCTCAGTGTCTCAGTGGTCACTGTCTGCGCCACAAAAAGATTTCCTTCCTAACAAAGGAGTCACAACAACCTAGTCATGATAAATGTTATCGTAAAACATAAGCACATTTTTGCATTTGTGCATTCATGTGTCACCGCTCTTTGCAGTTCAGCCCTCAGCTGGCCTTTGCCTTAGGTTGTTGCCTTTGTCTGGGAGCACTCTCCTCTCTAGAGGTCACATTGGCTGCCCTGGAGGTACTGGTAATGGACAGTATGCCAACTGTGGGCATGCTAAGAGAGCCATATGCTGTCTGCTAAATCGCGCTCAGCGGAGGCAACAGTGTAATACGGCTATTTGGTGTCTGATAAAAATCACAGCATATTTAACATCCTCAAGAGAGGGAAAACACTGCAGTCAAACCATCACTTTAGCATGCGTTGTAATGGCGTGGGTATTTGCATCTTTGTATCTTTTTTCTTCTCACCATGTTGCTTCTTGTTGTGTATTCAACCCTGATTGCTTCAAGATAGGGTATCAAGCAGGGAGAAAACACAGGTTTGCTCAGACTCCATAGGCCTCCATATGCCTCTTACTATTTACAATTCATCTGACTGGTTAAGTTCATAACCCCAATTTAAATATATGGTTCTTTATTTGTTTTTAGATTTGCTTTTGTGATTGCAACCTGGGCCATGGCCTTAAAATATTTACATTAACCTTCTGACAAGTCAACCAGAGTAATAGAGAAGTGGTATTCTGTGCGCTTGCTATTTTTAAACATAGTTTAGACAGAGCTATAGAGATTAAATGTTCCAGGGTCCGTCAATGTACTTAACATATGTGTTTGTATGTATAATCACTGAAAGGAAAAGAAAGTTTTAGTAGGACTGTGAAAGACCTTAGCACACCCATATTGTTTAATGTAAGTAGCAGTCAGGTGCTGCTTATCAAATCCACATTGTGTGACCACAAGCAGAAATTTTGGCAGTTTGGAGCATTCAGGTGTTTGGTAACACAATACCACAATTCCCTAGGTCAGACCATCCAATGCTCAGAAAAATTGGGAAAAAACCCAAAGCGCTACATCTTAGACACTACAGCCCTCAGTTAGCATGTTAAATGTTAAAGCTAATAACAGCAGAATTAAAGAGAAGACTGAACAAGTCTGGCTTGGGGGTTGCCAGGAGAAAACCTCTTCTCTCTAAAAAAAAACAAAAACCCAAAAAACATGGCAGCATGGCTTAGGTTTACAACTTTGCATTTGAACAAACCACAAAACAATGTCCTTAGAAAGATGAGACCAAAATGGAGATGCCTGGTCATAATATACACAACATAGCAGCACAAACGCCATTAACTGGGAAGCATGGTGGTGGAGGGCTGATGATTTGGGGGTGATTTGTAGCCACAGAGGATATCGTGAGTTGACCGTGAACGCTGTATATAAGTGACCTGTCTGCAATCCTCCACTGAACTCAAGCAACGCTGCAAAGAAGAGTGGACCAGAATTTCTGCACAGTGAGGAGAGACTGATAAAAGCATACAGAAAATGATTACTTCAAGTTACTGCTGCTAAAGGTGGTGTTGGTGCTATTACTGCCATCAGTTTGGGAGTCTGCTGAGTCATGATTACTACTAATGAAAAACACATTAGGAATTCTACAGAGTGCTTCAACTGATAAAGTTTCTATGGCTATCAGTAACATGACATAATTCTGGGGGGATAAAACTGGAGTAGTCATCTAAAGCGTCCATTTTGTCAATATGCGGGGCGTGATTAAAATCCAAGCTTACTCCTATCCAAACGGCTGCCTCACCCTGTGTACTGAACAGCCGAGGTTCTCAAAAAGTGGTGAACAAAAAGCTGTTTGTCCTTGCAGAAGAAAAGCCTGGGTTGCTACGCTGGGTTAACAAAAGCAGGGAGAAGCAAACCACAACACTCATTGCTGCAGTATCTAATGAATCATCAATCAAATAGAAATCACCAGTATAACAATTATATAAGACTTCAAATGTATAGAATTTAGAGTTGTGATATTTTTTTTTATAGCAGACAGTGTTGCTGGTAGTTGATTAGACGGTTATAGTGCTAGAATTAGCTGTTATTTAGCTAAATTAGTAATTGTAGCAAAAATCTTTTGTGGTCTGCATTGTAAATGTGAGCATAAGAAACTTTACTTTTCACTGTATGATAGAAAATACTTCCGATATCTAGATTTGGGGGAACGTTCTGTGAATGAAATCATTAAAAAATTCGGCCTGGGAAATAACAATCAATATGAGTTAATGATAGAGAAAATAAAGGCAAATATATTGATTGAGTGGAATTAACAAGCTCTGAGCCCTATATATTTTTAGCCACAGGAGTCGAGCTTTAACAACTACACACACCATCTGTTTTGGCACAGCTGAAGATCTGGCTAGAGGCAGTATATGAGTCTAATGACATCTGATCTCTGAAAGATGTTTTGAAGCAAAACTGCTTTTGTTTTTGAGCATCTGACCTTTCTCCTCGCCACTGGAAGTCACACATCCCTCTACAGTGTTTTTGATTAGAAAAATAGCAGCAATAAGCCATATGCAGAGTAGAAAATCCTCTCACAAAACCTAATCAGCATGTCACTCAAGTGATGCGGACGCGCATGCATTGGATGTGTTTGATGTGTCTGAGTGGGAGTTTGATGAGTCGATGGAGGGGCAGGTAGCATGCATTTACAATATGTACTATGACGGCTTAAACCATCTTGAAAAGCACTGGTGATATTTGCAGCTCGAGCGTGCATAGTATGTATTAATCAAATCTTTAGTCCTTTATGAACACAAAGATAGAATGGGCATCTCAGTGAAGAGCAGCAACCATGAAATTGTACTTTTGACATCGCTGTTTAGGTCAGGGAAAGCTGGCTCTTTGACATTATGCAATGTAAAAGAAAATAAGCTGTATTAGATTAAATTTGATGATTTTGGATTTAGCTAATGTTTGGAATATCACCCACAGTGCACATTAAGAGAGCCCGTGTAGGCAGGAGGTGAGCTGCAAACTTGACACAGAAGAAGAAGTGGGGGCATGTCTCTATCTGATGTAATTGATTGCTACTGAACAACCTCTAAAGGTTGCTCTCAATGTCAGGGTCTTTTGTAGAGACTTACCTTGTTTACACTCTGTAGAATGGAGAGTTTGGGTTGGTAAATATTTATTGCTCGGACAAACACGCTCTCTCTGCCATGGCTGAGGCTGATAAAAAGGGCTGTTGAGATTTTAATCAAGATGGCTGTTTTGGCAATTAAATTTGACAGAGGAGAATCAGAGCTATTCCTGTGTTGTCATTACTCCTGAAAAACTGTTCCTCTTTTCCTTCATCTCCTAAAGCTTCAATTAAAAATGATAGCTCCATGTGCACATTTAGTGAACTGGGGAGAGACAGAAAGAAAGCTGCCTTGAACAATTTTAACCTATTTACATTTCTGCAGTGGCTTAAATGAGGTTTAAAATTTTCTTTGTGTATTTGGGAAAGTATTTACACCAAACTTAGATGGTACTTGGTGGGTTTATACCCAGTCAGTGCTTTAATGTAGAAGGAAGGAAGTAAATGTCGAATCACAGCAAATACAGAGATGAAAAGGATCATTTGTCATGTATGCTGTCAAATGAGGAGGCAGAGAATCAATTCATAATTTAGCTTGAAACTTGCCTTTTATTTGAAAAGGTTTTTCCAATTTACATCCAAAAACGTATTACATACAGATGATCTGTCTGCAGGATACTACCACTGAGTTTTTATGGTGGGTGATGTGAGTTAGTTGTTGTAAATGTAAAAAAAAAAAAAATCACATTTTTACTCACTTGAATACAAGTTGACGGATCAAAAATATTTAGCAGAATATTTTTTGGCATGCAGTACTATGAACTCAATTCCAAAAGTTGGGATGCTGTGTAAAATCTAAATAAAATCAGAATGACATAACTTTTTTTGCAATAAACCACAGAAAACATAAGCAGTGTTTAAATTGAGAAATTGAACAATCTCATTCTGAATTTAATAGCAGCGACACATCTCTGTGTTTAAAGGGCCGTGCTTACAACTGTGTAGCATCCCCTGTTCTTCTAACAACAGTCTGTAAACATCTGGGAACCGAGAAGAGCAGCTGCTGGACCTTTGGAAGAGGAATGTTGTCTCATTCTTGTCTGATAAAGGATTCTAGCTGCTCATCAGCCCTGCGTCTGCTTTGATGTATTTTTCACTTCCTGATGGTCCAATTGTTTTTACTTCGTGAAAGGTCTCGACTACAGGCAGGCCTGTTCAGCAGTTCAGGGAGTCTTCTACTATGAAGCCATGCCGTTTCAATAGCTGCAGTATGTGCTTTAGCGCTGACTTGCTAAAATATGCAAGACCTTCCCTGAAAAAGACATTGTATATGTTGCCCTAAAACCTGTATATACCTTCTAGCATTAATGGTATCTTTCCAGATGTGAAGCTGTCAGTTCTATAAGCAGTAATGGATCCCCATACCATCAGAAACTTGGGCTTTTGAACTAAACGCTGATAACAAGTCAGATGGTCCCTCTTCTCTTTAATCTGGAGGATGCAGATCACAGATGTGCATACTTTTCCAGTTTATCTCAGTATATTTCAAATGAGCAGTGGCCCGGAGAAGATGGTCACATTTCTGTGTCATGTTCACGTATGGCTTCTTCTTTGTGCAAAAAAGCTTCAGCTTGCACTTCTGGAAGTGTTCCTGAGCCCATGCAGTGATTTTCATGACAGAATCAACCCTGATTTTAATGCAGGAGCTCCTGAGGGCCTGAAGATCATAGGCATCTAATATTGAGTTTTGGCCTTGTCCCTTGCAAACAGAGATTTCTCCAGATAATCTGAATTGTTTGATGATATTATGTACTGCAGAGAGATATTCCCAGCCTTTGCAATTTTACATTGAGAAACATTATTCTGAAATTTGTAGATGCAGTCTTTTGAAAATTTGAGTACCCTTGTGCATCTTCTGAGAAACTCTTTCTCTCTAAGATGCTCTTTTAGACCGAGTCATGTTCCTGACCTCTTGCCAATTAACCTAATTCTTTGCTAAACGATTCACAAGTCTTTCCTTTTTAGTACCAATTACTTTTCCAGCCTTGTGTTGCCATCAAATTCCAAATGAGCTAATATTTTCATGAATTCATAAAATGTCTTTTATTAAACATTTGGAGAGATTGTATTTTGTTTAGTTTTTCTCTTGTGCCATCAAAGCTAAAGCCATCCACCTGTAAAAACCTGTTTCCTGCTTTGACTTTTTAGTATAAAGGTGGTAAAAGGTTTTGGTATTGCTAATAAGAGGTTAACAGCTTTGAGACAGTGCGGAAGAATCAGTGCAGATGTTGTTAATTAATGAAATGATCGGTTAGATGATTAATTTAATTCATTAAATAACTGTTAAATTGAAAAGGCGGGTGTAATTAATGAGCTGGGATAGATTGTTTCTGTACCAGCAATATTATCCTTAATCGCTTGGTCAGTGTGGAGGCTGTATTGGATTAAAATACCTTACAGTATTTCTTTATCATTCTATTAAAGTTATTACCTTTACTGAACCGCTCCGTTTTTCTATGGGTGACATCTTCATAATAAAATTTGCAATGATAATACAGTCTGTTACTTAGTGCATGGCACAAAAGAAGGTCGCAAAACCTCCAGAAACTACATGTTCAGCATTCAGCAGTCGGCATTCATTGAATCCATTCATCCTATTTAATAGCTGTAATGACAATCGAAGGTTAATTATTATATAGACTTCAGAAAAATATTAATTACCTATATAAAGCTGGAAATCATCTTTAGAGTAGGAGGTAAGAAAAGCAATATTTCTTCTTGAAAATTCTATCTGGGTAAGAGGCTCTGTTGGCAGAAAATTTTTTGTTCCACTAATACAGAAATATCAAATCATTTGTATTAAGTCTGGGATGGAATCAAAGATTGAACTATAAATTGAACCTTTTTACAATTCTGACACTATTACAGCTGCTGCCGTATGGCCCCCAATGTTATTTGTGCCTGCACATTAAGGTGTGACCGTTTATTTCTCTCCGCAGGCTGCTTTGAACTGAACCCTGTGAGGAGCATCCAAAACAGCCCAGTATTTTGGTGAGTTCCCAAAATGAAATTAAAACCCTCTTTACATTTGCATAACACTCTACAAAACATTCAGACTGTTAATGTGAGCAGAAAGTGATGGCAGCAGTCGGACAAAAAGGAAGAGGCTTTGATAACAATATGCTAAAGGAATATTGTCACCATTTGACTTGATCGATCACTCAGGGTCAATATGTTTGACTCATCATGCAAGCATATTCTCATCACAAAGGCGAAGCTTGCAGATTTACTCTTTCATTTCCTTTTTCTCCCACACACTAGCTCGAATTGAGAAACAGAGCAATTCAAAAGCACAGCGTCTCATACTTTTCCTTCGCTTTGTCACATACAGCTTTAACCACATGCTCACATACAGAAAGGAGAGCGGCAGAGAGCGAACGAGAGAGAGATCCTCAGCTGAGTGACTCTGTTAACTATCCTCTCACATAGGCAGGGTTGGGCTGGCGCCACGGCTGTTTGCCTCATAGCCTGCGCAATGGGAGTCGGCTCCATTATCAGAGCTGCTGCTTCACCACCCTGCAGCAAACCCAGCATCCTCTGCTCCTGCAGATTTAATTTCTTATCTCAATAGAGAAAACAGCCTCTCTGATGAACGGCAGAAAACACCCTGGGCTGCTGCGAACACGGATTGAGAATACATACAATAGATGTTTTGATAAACTTATGAATGTGTGCAACATTGATATTCCTCAGGAACTGGCAGATTGTCATATATATTCATTGGAATTTTCTTTATACAGTAAATAATGACTAAGGGAAGGAAGGTTGTCTTCACCATTATGTAATGAGGCAATTATTTATGAGTCTCCAATGAAGAATATATCACACCTAAAACAGGATCCTTGGTAGGTGAACACCTATAATGTGTCGCTGTTATTCTAAGTTGTCCTCGTGTTTCTGTTTGCAGATAGATAGAAGCTGCTTTTCAACTGCTGTACTCTCACATGACATAAACTCAGCATGAACTCATGCCTCATGTGTGCATCCTCTGTCAAAAGTCTTACGAGAGCACATTAACACTGCTCAGAAAATAGAGCAGCTGGATGTTTCTAATGGCAAGTTTTCCTAAATGCCTTTGTGCAAAAAAACAAAGGATATGCAAGCTTCTTACTGTGACGTTGCTTTAGATTTTTTTTCTTCTGTTGTTTTCACGTTTGCTTTATTTGCGACAACTGTAAAAATTTCTTTCTTGCTCCAGTAGGAATGGACACGCTGTGGCTTTTCCAGCAATTTTACTTGCAGCTTCATCAATGTCATGAAAGCCACTACAGTGGTAATTGTGTGTCAACATTCCCATACCCTGAAACAAAAGTTATTATTTGAGAACAAAGAAGTAATATGACTTGATACACCCTTGCTAAATTAGTTTCCTGTATTTACAGTAATCACCTGGTGGGTCTGTACTTACAGATATTAGTGCTGTCTTATCTGTGGTCTAAAGCTTCTAGAGTAATTTATTACAGCCATCAAATTTTCATGATCTCCTCAGCTTGTAGGAGGTTTTAACCAGTGGTGGGGAAAGTTTTCAGATCCTTTCAGTAAGTTGGAATTTGAACGGGGTGGGGGTGGGGGGCACAGCAGAATTTAAATATAGAATTCTTCTCCTCGCTCTCCTCGCTCTTGTCTAACCCCCCCTCCAGTGCACACATACGCACTAAAAATAAGTCACTGCTGACTTTTAGCTTCACTCAAATTGAACCTCACTCTCCTAGGTGAAAGTTATCTGTTCACCCTACTGCACCCACACATCTTATTTCCCTGAATGTTGTTCTTCATTCCACTTTGTATTACTCACCCAGTTTGGTGTGAGAAGATCTATGTTTGGGCAAAAGCTGCTGGCTTTAGCCTGTAAAGAAAGAAAAGGCACAGAGTTTTTGTTTCTTGTGCAGTCCACTTCAGTCATAAGATGTGAAAAGATTATTATCATAAAATGTGGTTTCTGCCCCAGCTTTTAGCTGTTTTCACATATAAATGTCACACGTAACTGTCTGAATGATCAGGTACACACACTGTTCAGTGTTGCTCTTTCACACATACCATGTGTGTTTGACATTACTGGAGATACTCTTTGGTTTAGGCAGGGGCTTGGGGAGGGGGACACCAGGATAGAGCGTGCAGGTGACATGATAGAAATGTCATCAGAATGCACACTCACCTTTGTGAAATCTCTGGGCAATTACTCGCTCTGTTCACACTTGGGCTCAATCTGACATTACACGGACCTTATACAGATTGATTCTGACATTTTTTGTTCTCACATGCAGCTCTTCTGGGTGATGTCTAGTGAAGTTCAAGACTTCAGTGCAAGTGTGAAAACAGCTTTCGTTTTCAGACTATAATAGTTCAGACTATATAGTTTCAGCTCCAGTTGTAAAACAAAATATTATTAAATCTAAACAGAATGTCAAGAGCTAAGAGATGTTTCAGTGTCTGTAGCTTTAAATCCAGCAGACCCACCACTGCCCATACAGCTAACACAGGTCTGCCAGTGACACAGTGGATAAGCCAATGGTAGCAGCAGCACATTCACCTGATATGGCAGCTGTTTGAGACATTTTGTTGTTTCTAACTTTTTCATTTTACAGTAGATAGACAACATGTGCAGGGTAACTTTGCCAAAAAATGTCTCTGAAAATGGCTTGTAAGTGACTGCTGGTTAACATGTAGTAAACGTGCAGCATGTCAGTCATGTTTGTTTGTTTTTTTCACTAATTCCATTGTCAGGCCACAGGAAGGAAAAATGAGGAAGGCTTTATTAGGAATTTGTGTTTAAATAAGGTATGTGTAAGCACAGAGAGTCAGAGAGAAACAAACAGATGTAAGGGGTTTATAGAAAGGCAGCTGAGTTTATCTTTCATCAAAACACCAAAACACTACGATAAAAACACAGTTTTTGGTTTCCAGCATTTCAGTTTGTGCCTTAGCATTACAATTTCAAAATATCTCTTGGCTGTGAGATAAGGATTTTGCCACTGTGGTGCAGGCCACATTGCCATAAAAATAAAAGTAATCCACTTGTATTTAGTTCCCCAGATGCTGGGAGTACATGAAGACTCTTGTGTTCACTCTTGCAGCCAACAATAGATTTGGTGTTCTTTGCTCCTGATTGAGATATTTTAGTTTGAAAAGGCGACTCTAGCGAGGAAATAGCAGTGTTGGACTGTGGCTGCTCAGTCAAAAAACAGAGGGTCTGTGCCTACTCAGGCAGATCTCTTCTAGTGGGGGTTATGCTTATCTGGTTTCGATGTCACAGCCTGCTGCAAACTTCGCTGGTTGTTTTAGAGGCAGACTTTCTGTTTAGTTGGGAAAGAATGGGGGGGATGGACTTTCCTTATATTTAGTGTGTTTCTAGATATACAGAGCACATTATTATTATTATTACGTATTAAGTGATTTAAAAATCTAATTTCTTAATCACTTAATACATTTAAAACTTTCAATCAAAAGGAAAAAAATCTAAACGCTTCATATATGCTGTAATGTAACAGTGCAAAAAGAGAAATGTCCAGAGATTAACAACACGGCAAATTCACCAGATCATGATATGTCAGTGAACATACCATGGCCACAAAACAGTGCAAATATTGAATCTGATCATGTTTCTGATTGCTGGGGTTTATATAATGTGGCACTTTGAGAGGACATTGATTTTTCTTTCTTCCTTTGAACTGGCAGTTCTGCAGGATATATTCTGCACAAAGGGAGTGTCTAGTTGGAGCGCTGCACAGGAAAGCAGCTATCAGTTTAGTTTGCACTTGGAAAGAAATAGAAAGTCTTTTAAAGGCAAAACACTTGCATTAGCAATTGAATTCACCTAGAAATACATAAAACGAGATGTAGAGCTTCGTATGGACTTTCTAAAACGAGCAGAATATCTGTGATTCTGTGTTGAGTTGATCAAGTTCTTCGAATTAGTTTAACAGAGAGAAGATTTAACTCAGCGGAGTAAATTAAAAACAAAGTGGATGACATGGTCTCGGGATTATGATTTATTTTCTCAGGGAGGTGATTTTGGTAGCGAGCTGAGTGCAGGAAATGAGTTTGACACCTTTGACATGTTATTACATGTGCAATCCAGGTTACAGTACTTTGGTTCATTTTCCCTCTAAAAGCTGTTATATAGCGAGACTGAAAAGAACAGAGCTCAGCACGGAGTAAGGCCAGTACATAATTGTGGATAGTGTGCTTCATGTATTTGGTGTTATATAGATAGATAGATAGATAGATAGATAGATAGATAGATAGATAGATAGATAGATAGATAGATGTGGCTAAACATGGATTGGGCTTGTTTGTCCAGCCCATCCCACAGATGCTCAACTGAATTGAGATCTGAATCATTTTTGAAATTGTGATTCCTGAACCATTTTTGCTTTGTGGCAGGGCACATTATCCTACTGAAAGAGGCCAGAGCCATCAGGTAATATTGTTTTGAAAGGGTGTTGTTGTTGTTCGGCAACAATGCTTAGGTAGGTGGTACATGTTAACATAACATCCACATGAATGGCAGGACCCAAGGTTTCCACTGCCAAACGTTGCTCAGATATCACACTGCCTCCGTCAGTTTGCCATCTTCACATAGTACATCCTGGTGCCATGTGTTCCCAAAGTAAGAGATGCACTCGTCCCCAGCCAGCCGTGTGATTCATCATACCAGGCCAACCTCTTCCATTGCTTTATGGTCCAGTTCTGATGCTCCCTTGCCCATTATTGCCACTTTTGGCGGTGGACAGGGTCAGGATGGCCACCCTGACTATGCAGCCCCATACTCTACAAACTGCCATGCACTGTCTATTCTAACACCTTTCTATCAGAACCAACATTGACTTTTTTCAGCAATAGAAATACTTAAAGCCTGTTGGCTAGGATGGCATGGTCCCCCATAACCCCGTCACTGGTTCACCACTCTTTCTTCTTTGGACCACTTTTGAAAGATACTGACCACTGCAGGCCAGGAACACCCCACAAGAGCTGGAGCTTTGGAGATTCTTGTTCCCTAATCGCATCCAATAACATGTGCCATGAAGAAGACATAATTAGTGTTATTCATTTCACCTGTCAGTGATCATAATGTTATGTCTGATCAGTCTATATGTCATTGTTAGTGCAAATGTGTTTGATTTATCTGGTTGGTCTTTTTTTTGTTTGTTTCTTTTAGAAATTTAGAAAACATCAGTGGCACTTTTCACAAACCTTTCAAGAAGCATGGTAAAGCATTAAAGCTATGGAGGACAGTGTTGGGCAAGTTACTTTGAAAAAGTAATTAGTTATAGTTACTAATTACTTCTTCAAAAAAGTAACTGAGTTAGTAACTGAGTTACAATATTATAAAAGTAACTAATTACTAGGAAAAGTAACTATTCTGTTACTTAAAAAAGATGTTTAACCTCTGGGCTCCAGGGTATAATCGGCTGTTTTTGACTACTTTTGATTTCACCTCTACATTTCACCTTTAAAAACGGTTTACCTCACCTTGTTTGGTATCATTCTT
>VVHJ01065294.1:0-12630 GCA_015107715.1 Tylochromis polylepis
CGTTCCCACTTTCTCCATAGAGGGTCGTCTAATTGTAGTGGGGTTTTCCTCTGTATTATTGTAGAGTCCTTACCCTGTGGTACTTGGTACAGTTGCCAAGTACCTTGTGGCAACTGTTGCAGTGATTTGGCACTATTATAAATAAAATTAAAGTGAACTGAGTTAAATGCAAATGATATCAAGTCACATTGCACAGTTCAGAGGGTAATTCACATTAAGGCTAAAAATTCTGGCAAAGAAACAAATAAAAAAAAAACTCTCTGAGTATATTAATAATATGTTGTCCAAGTTAAAATATTGTAGGTCAAATTTGATGTTTCATGCAGTTGTAATTTGTGCCCAAATCTCAAGCAGTTTGTGATCTCAGCCAAGAAGGGGATTCTACATAGATATCCCACACGCTGCTTCATCGGTGCTCTACCTGACCAATGGCACCCCCATTGTAACAGCAGAACAAAACAGTGATGATGATAACAATTATTATCACAGCTGTCTTCTCCTAATCCCTCCTGCCTCTATCTGCCTTTATCTTCACATCAATATCTCACTCTTCCTCCTTGCTTCAGCCTTACTCACCATTTCTCTGTCCTTTGTTTATTTCTCCTGCATGTGTCTCTCTGAAGACCCCCAGGTACAGCAGATAGGTTCTCTATCGCTTTGCTCTCAGCTGGACAGAGAAAACATCAACGCTTCACTGAGCTTCAAGAAAACCCTCTCCTCCATGTCTCCCTCCACCCCTGCATTTCTCGGTTTCTCCTCCTCCGCCTCCCCTGATCTCTCTTATAGGTTGTCACAGTGAGAGATGGCAGACAAGTACCCCTGCTGTGGTTACAATCCTCACCGAGGGTCCCTTTTTCTCCTCACACTCCCACTCTCTGTGTGGCTCTCATATGTTCACCAAGTGAGCACAGTCTGCACATAGCGACCCAGAGGAAGAACACCTTTTTAATATCATATAATAACAAAGTTGAATAATATTCAAAGAAATCCAGACGTGCACATATTTAAGAAAGTCTAACTGCCCAGGTACTAAGAACCATCACTTTCGAATTCCTTTGTTACCACAATACAAAAAGGGTGAATAGAATTTTGTTGCTGGGTGTACGGCATTGACAAATGACATTACAAATTTCACAACCAACATATATTTCCATATTTATATGGGCTAAAAATCATGCTGTCAGCAGTTTTTATATGAGCAATTTTTTTTTCAGTAGAAAGTAAGTGAAATGTCTACAACACAACCCATCGAATGTGTGGAATGCATCTCTGTTTGTATGTTTTAGTTTAGACTGACGCTTTAAAGAACTGAATAAGTGATGAAAACTCAAGTTATAATTCTGTTATTGGTAATTCAGAATACTTCCATGATTACTTGATTTTAGGTCTTCCCTTATTTTTCCTTGTACACTATCTGTTTAAAACTTCTCTCTCACTCCCATCTTGTTGTCCTCTCATGTCTACAGCAGCCATATTCAATCTGAGAGTGTAAGCACAGGAGTATAAAAAGTAGAGTAGACAACGAGAGCTCAAAGGAAGCGCAAAGAAAAACAAGCAAGAAGATGAAAATGTTGACACGGACATCTCATTGTGACAGCTTACATACAGTATGTCCCATATTCATTACATGTTGCTCTCTCTCCTCATTCCCTTGACCACTCAACCTGGGTGGGATTTAAATTAAATGGTGTGTGCAGGTATGCGTGAGGGAGAGAGACAGCGTGAGGAAGAGAAAGAGAATCAAATCGCTGCCTTGTAAAGTCCTTATTAAAGTTTCTGCTTCATTACACAAGAGCATTTGCACAAACTCATGCCTGAGTAACTTTGAAACATAAGGTTTCAGATATTAGAGTTGTGTATCTGTATTTCCATGTCAACAAATGTAGTGCACTTGTTTGTCAGCGGACTCGGATGTGCTGCTTTTTGATTTTAGAGCACCAAGAAACAGAAGGGTCCTGCTCTTCCACATCTGATACCCTTCTAGCTAACAGTTCAGTGAGCACAAGTCATTTACCTGGCAGTATATCAGGACTTTTATTTCAAGTAAGCAGATTAAGCTGGTTGTTTTTTCTCCTTTGTGTTTCTATGTTATTATTGATGACACTTTTTAGCATGTCACCTTCATCATGACCATAGTCAGCAAGGTGAATTGTGCTGGTCAACCAATAATGTTATTTATAATGCAACAAATATAGGTGGCGATTTGATCTTTTCAGACTTTAGGCAAAGAGTCATGTGATAGCCATGATACAACAACCAGGCAGCAAAGAGTTTTAAGTGTTTACTGTTGGCAACTGAGTCAAGCTTTTCAGTACAGAAATTTGGTCCTGGTTAAAATGAAGTAAATTAGATCTTGTAAGCTATTTAGAGCTACATGAACAAACTTAGTTAGATTCCCTGGTAAAACCAACCACACAGACGTGAATGTTTAAACAGATCTAATCTGAGGTTTTGTGCATGTGATAGAACACCACATGCCCCAGAAACGTACAAATCCAATTTTTTAGATACCTTTGTATATTTATAGCAGGAACTGCCCCCAATTTATCCACTCTGCTACACAGAACTCAGTCATAAAATGGATTCCAGATTAGATATCTAAAGTAGCCTAAAATATCTATCGTAAAGGTAAGGTAACCTAAATGTTAACTTTTTTTGTTGTTGTTGTAAGCCATACATGTTTTCATAAACTTATTTCTAAGGAAAAACTAATTTGGGGCTTTAAAAAAATAAATAAAATATGACATGACAAGCAATCATAACTGTAATTAACACTGTCCTTTTCTAAGCACACTTCCTTTTCACAGCTAATTACGCATAGTGAAGTTTGCTGAAGCTAATTGGCTGTTATGTTTTTAAATAAGAACACGGCGCTATGAACCAAGTGTTCTGATTAGAAGACTGAAGACTTCTAAATTCAGAGATTGGTCTTATTAACCTACATAAATCAAACATGCTTGTTCAATAGCTGAAACATTCAACCCTTCTTTTCTTTTACTTTATTTGAGTCTGAATCACCTATTGTATCTTGAATTCCTAACAGCAATGGGCACCATGCTGTTACGACTGCTGTCGTAATGTTGTCTCATATGCAAATCTCAGTGTGCAGGTGCCTCTCCGTGATTGGTGGATCCAGAGGACTGGGAAACACCCATGTGCAGTGACCATAAATCAAAGCTTTAAGATGCAGAAGTGCCCATTTCTATCCAATTCCAACTGAATAAGTATCACCTCATTGACCTCAAGATCCACAACAGGATACTGTAACATTTTGATTTGCCTAGTCATGAAAAAAAGGCTTTATTTTACTAATTTAACCCCAAACCTCTTTTTTTTTTTCATCAGAAAACCAAAACTCAAAACCAAAAGTCTGAAATTAGACCAGAAAATTACTAATTCCATTACCAAACCACTAAATCCAGACTATAGCATTATTGTCCCCATTGTAATAGATCGTATGTGTCATACAAACCATGGATCTATAAGAGTGATAATAACATTTGAAGCAGGTGTTTAAACACTGGCTTGTGAAGTATATGACATAAAGAAAACCCTTCAGTTTTCACCAGTCTACCTTCATTCTGTCTAAAGAAAAGCTTTAGCGAGGCCTTTCTATTGCGCTGTGAGTAAGCAGTAGGCAATGGTCTGACTATTTGAGACTATAGATTCAGATACTGAGAAGCTGACCTTTGAGAAACACAAGGTTTTGGCAGGACACAAACAACAGTAAAAAAAAAAAAAACATGCTGTGTGGAATAGTGGACCTTGTGTGGTTAGGATAGGAAGCAAGCACTTATAATGAGGTTACTGCAAATTTGACCCTCCTCTTTACCAAAACATCTGATAATCCAAAAAAATAAACCTACATATCCATAGAAAAAGCTTTATCAGTTGTAAAACATCTGAGAACATAATTAAGATGCACGTCTGACACATGCAAAATCACAGTATAGCTCACTAAGCTGTCTGCCTATGGTGAACTATACTATATGTTTTCACAAACAGTAGAAAGAAGGGTTAGTGCGTTTATGTGTTTTTGGGTTCAGCAGTATGATTCCTTCCCAAAGCCAGTTGGAGAGAAAAAAAGAATTGATATGGAGACATATGAGGGCATAGAAATTGATCAGGGAAAAGAGCAAGGGAAAAGTGGGTGAGAGAGACAAAATGAGAGCTTTCCATTCTCTGTGTAGTACCTTTAAATCTCTCATCGCACTCCTCCTCCATGCTGGTAAATTATTCAGAGCTGCTGATTTATCACCTCCAACAACAACACAGATATAATAGTTGTGTGTCTTAATGGGCGCTCCACTGTACAAGAGCTTCCCGAGCAGTGGAGACTTTTAAAGCAATGCAGCTTAATGCAGTTTAGCAGGGGAATGGCCACAGAGAGTGTTGACCCAGCCAGTATTATAGAGAAGCAAAGGCTAAGACCAAATAACTTTCACCATGTTTGTTGTGGTTTGGCTGTATCTGGCAACATTAAAGCAATACTTTAGTCAAAAAATGTAGAATGCTGAATTTTTCGGAGACTGCACAGTATGCCAAATGTGAATATCAAATGGATCTGTCAAATGGTTAAAAAAAATAATGCGCACCACTGATTTTGGTTGACTATCATCAACTGGAAAAGTTCAGCAGTTATGCCAGGAGAGTAATGTTACCCAGCAATGAACCACATGTTTGACTGCGAGACTAACAGCACCACCACTAAAGACTGCAATGGTTAAACTTGGATGCTGGATTTTGAACACTAGCATTAGTGGTTTGCTTCTGAAAGAGTCATGGTATTCAGAGTAGAACCACCAAGGGGGTCAATTTGAACCTCTTGGCATTTTAAAAAATTGTATAAATCAGCTAAAATAAAACCCCGATCATCTCATATTTCCTGACTTACTTAAAATGGTTTTACTAATCAAATACTGAATTTTGGGATGTGCGGGATAAAAAAAAAAGATTATCTAGAAGTACTGGAGACGTCATTTTGAACTCATAGAAATTAATGTAGAACCACTGGTGCCGAATGCCGGGTTGCATAGCAACAGGATATTTTATACACATTTTGACATGAATGCTGCTAAAACATGAGCCAGAGCTAGCTATATGTTATAGGTAAGTAAATATATAGGGGAGTGTAGTTAGATAAAAGACGAATAATTACTGCTGGACTGAGCGTGGCATTTTGAGTCATAGCAGAGCGGCGAGTGTGTGACCGGGCTGGTTGCTGGCTGTTCTGGCTGTGGGGGAACCATAGCTGAACTTAAAAGAGAGTCCAGAATGTGGTGAACTAATCAGAGCAAATAAAGAGTGAAATCAAAAGCAGAATAGCCAAATGGGTTTCAGCACTGAGCAGGAGAGCTGAGGATGTGAAGCTGCAGATTTATGCCTGATTTAGACTTCTGCAGGAAGACCTATGAGAGACCTATGCAAGTGGCCAACATCGTTGCCCACATTTATGCGTGTGTGTGGTTACGTGTTAATTACCGTGTGGCCATGTCCAGTTGTCTTGTATGTGATGCCATTTTTCTGGAGGCAAACCTATTTGTCCCTCAAGTTTTTCCTCTTCTTTGTACATTCCCTCACGTCCATTTCAGTAGTAATCTTGTTCCAGGAATCTGCTGACATTTGTGAGTTCTTCTATTTACGCTATTACTATCGCTTCTATGCACAAGAGGAATCAACAGTACAGAACTTGTCGATCACAAAAGCCCCGACGTGTAGTTATATTTCTCAGAAGGTGCATGTCACGTAATGTAGAAGGTTACAATGTAGGGTTAAAAAAGGGTTTTTGGTTTCAACGTAAGTTACGACATAGATTTCCTTTTGAGGCAGAGCAGTATGGACGCTGAATGAGAGGTTGCAGGTCTGGTGATCAGTTCATAATGTTCTTCCATAATAACTACATTTTTTTAGATGTGTTAGCTGTTATGTTATTTGTTGTACCCTTTGTTTATTAGTTTATCCTGATGTGCATTTTAACTTTGCAATGTTGAATGAAATGACCTAAATCATAAATAAAACGAATGAATCACCTAAGAATTCATCTTAAATGCTTGCTTTGTCTAATCGTAGTTTCAGTTTGAAAAGAATAGATGAAAATTTACAGCTTCACTTCTTCAAGAAATGACATCTTGGCCATTACTGCTGTTGTTGTAGCAGTTCTAGTGTTAAAATGACCGCCGGCTTAATTTTATTTTGGCTGTATCGATAAGGAAACATTCATGGGCAATGGTCTACCTCAAAAGAGAATTAACTTCAGCCTTAAAAAGTTTAAAGGGGTTCGAGAATAGTTCCATCTGTGTTCAAAATTTAGGTTTAACCTTAAAATTGTTTGCCTTATTGTTGCAAACACTCCCTTTGTCTCTGCCACAGATAACTGATGGGGTTGACTGACAATATTTTAGAGTATGGTCAGATGAAGTTCTAATGGAGTCTGCATTATGTATATTTTTTCAGAAATGTTATAATATTTAATGGAAGGTCAGTTGGAAATCTTAAGACTTTTGAAGCCTTGAGCTCAAAACCTTTTTTCTCTATATTTATATTTTCTATATTCAAGTTATTCAAGCAAAAGCTCAACCAGAGCCTCAAAAGTACCCTTTTCAGAGGTATTCAGTGGTTATAGATGGTAATTGTCCTTGTGCTGCACTTTAATGTCCTGATTCTGTGTGCCTTATCCTCAGCTCTTTCCGATTAGACTGTTTACTATTCATTCTCACATGTACTCATATTCTATCTCCCACTCATCAGCTAAATAGCCACCACTGACTGAGTCTGGCATGAAGCTTAGGGGTTACACACTAGGGTTCAAATTTCTGTAGGTTTAGTCAAGAAAACAACTCAAATGGGTTGTCCTATCATTTAGGGGTGAAAGACAAAGCAGAAGCAGGTGAAGGTGGCGGTGATGAAGTCTTTCCCACACTCTTAGAAGCCATCACAGTCTTCCAGTTGTGACCAAAACAGGACATTTTCTTTAATTTTTGTAACTATAGAATAATCATATGCATAAAAATCTAAAATAGTTTTTATGTATGTTCTTTCAAAACATTTAATGAAAAGAAAGTTGAAAGTACATTAAGACAAAAAAAAAAGGAAGTAAATTAAGACTGGCTAGATGTGGCATGGATTTGGATATTCTGAGTTGTAGTCACGACCAAAAAGTGCATTTGTTTTCTAAAATAAATAAATAAAATCCTGTTTTTTGGGGTTTTTTTTATACATTCTTACAGCTAACGAGGAGGAAGTCTGTACAGGTAGCAGAGGCACAGCTTGCCTCCTTTCCAGGAACAAAAGGTCACTAAAGCCATTCCCCGTCCACTGCCATTTCAGTCCCATCATTTTTTTTTTAATTATTATTATTATCTGCAGGACTTTAGTTTGGTCAGGTGGGTGGACAGTAACACCACTGCAGGGGTGGCTATTTTGACAAGAGGATTATCCATTAACTGGAGCCAACTTTTAAGCCTCTTTCCAATTCTTATCTGTGTTGTGGCCTAAAAAGATAATCACTTAATTAAATATTGATGATATTTCAAACCGGAAGCTGGCAGCCTGACTTCTGGTAGGGCAGAATGGTTAGATGAGTATTTACTGAATCATAGCTGGTGCTTAAAAGAGCAGACAGAAAGTGAAACATTTGACAAAGATGACAAAAAGAAAAAAAAAACAGCTAGTTAAAGTAAGAGAAAATATTAATAAAAAGAGTTTAAAGCCACTGGCAGACTTATTGAGAGCTCTTAAAATCAAATGATTAATTCACAACTGTGTATATATGGCTTCTGCTCTGTATCATATCCTGTCATACATTTTTCATACAGCAGTAATACCACGATGGGACGATTGGCTTTCCCCCTGTGGACACATGGGAGCTCTTTGGTCCATTAAAGTGTGTGTGTGTGTGTGTGTGTGCATTCGTATGTATCTGTGTGTCAATTGGAAAAGGATATTTGCTTTTAGGAAGGAAATCCGAGGACAGGAATGTGCATGGCGCAGAATAAGTAAAAATAAAATAAATAATTCCACACATAGAAAGCAAGACAGCAAAAGATGACTAACAGTACATATACACACCACATACACCCACACAGAATAAGTCCATTTCCATCTGGTGATGTTTACTTTAGCAAGTGAGAGCGTCTGCTTCTGCAAGAACGGAGGCAAATGGAGGCAGAAATGAACGACAGAGGAACAGTGATATGGAAGAGAGGGATGAAGCAACAGATTGATGGAAAAGTGAATATTCATCTGGTAGAAATCTTCCGATTACATGCCTGGTTAGATTTCATCGCCCCCATAGGTATTTTGCACAGTGAGTTTGTCTGTGTGCCTCCCCATCTCTGTATGTAGGAACTCAAGTGATTTCAGCAAAAGACAACTACTACTTGGGGAATATGTGGATGCTTTGAAAATAATATGGGGTGTTTAGATCATCTGGTCACAACATCAAACTGCAACATTATATCTTGCTTGCACATTTTCAGATAGAGTCACAAGTACATATTTTACAGGATACTCACAGACTGAACGCACATAAAAAATGTGGGAAAATGAGAAGCTACAATATAAAATACACTTCATTGGCACTGAATGTAATTTTGGTAGATTTCAATAGTATTTTTTTTAAATTATATTCATCGCATTGAACATGCACACAGAACTCAGTTAATCCAAAACATCCTGTTTCTTAATTATTCTTGATACTGCTGATTGTTAACTGGCTGTATACATGAGTATTCATCAACACTTTATATCGCTCTTACTTATATTTATACTGTAGATGGCTACTTCTCTAACTTCCTTTCCCTAGCTGCCCAAAAACATCTGGATTAGTAGGAGTTTGGACAGCAGTGATGTCTTTACCTTTATGTTGTATTACTTCTCTCAATCCCAGCTGTAAAAAACACTTTGCAGACTCAGTATGTGGATGAGAAATCTATATTTTAGGGATTTGTACAAAAAAATTACTTCTAGTTCAAGTACAAAGAAACACAATGCTGTAAAGAAACAGAATGATGTAGTTAGTGTTTTTAACAACAAAAGTCCAAATAGAAACATTTTCGGTCTACCAGATCTGGCTTGGACACGTTACAATGTTGGATAGGAATAAAATATCAATATGGCAATATATGATATTATATTTCTCTTGTCATGTATTTTTAATAAACTGCCAAATATCTATATTTTTATTTATACATGCAGGCACTCTAAATGGATCAATGTGACTTACCAGAGTCACTACTCCATGACTTGGTAGGGTCCCCTTGCTAGTAGTTTTTATTAACTTTGCGTTCATTTACCTGTCTTCAGTGGATCAGCAAAGCAAGTATTACAGTAGGCCTGGCTGCACTGTTTATTCTATACCAAAGGAGAGTTTCACCCAGTGCACCCCACTGTTATCCCAACTGGCACATGATAGATTTCTCAGTGTGCCAGGTAATCATCTTGCATTGCTTTAGCTGACACAGCTAAGTTACAATAAGCACAGACATTGAGTCAGCTGTGTCGCTGCTCACATTGTAAGAATGTGGGACTTCCACTGCTACTGCTGGAGTTGGTGGCATAGTTCCTCCTGTGATTAATACAGTCTGCGAGGCACGCAGTATTTAAGTGCCAACCAAACGGCCCGTGCAAAATTTTCAGAATCTGGCTGTCATTTTTAACACTCTTGTATTAAAGATGTTCAATAAGCTTCCATACAATGCTAAGAATAGCATTTAGAATAGGAGCAGAGCCTAAAATAAGTCAGCATTTATATCCCCTACCCATTAAAAATAGCTTTTAAAAAATAGTGGAGCAACAACAGAGAAATGGTAAGAACAAGGAATGAGATTACACAGGCTAACAAGACAATATTATGAGGAAGAGGCAGGATAAAAGGTTGTTCCCTTAAAGATAAGCAAAGCTCATTGCAAAATCACATAACAGGCAATGGTACTTGCAGTGCACAATGCAGAGAAATTCTGTCATAGACGTATCTGGATGCTAATGATGGCACCTGATTTTAGATGTAAGATGATGATTTTCATGTGAGTGGAATACCAAATCCAATACAATCACACACACGTACACATGTATTGTATAAAATCCACACAAACACCCGACCCTACCTTCAAGACAACGCTACAGGCAAAACACTGGATAAAAGCTTGCTTTTATGAAGATAAGGGACCAGCTGAGAGCACAGCAAGATAAAAGGCTATGGAAGATAACAGCTGTGTAATATGTGTGTCAATTTCTTAATGGAAGCGATGACTCATCAGGGTTGGGCAGTGAGGGATTTACATGTAACAGGATAAAATGAACCTGATTACCAAAAATACTGAAGCTGTAATCTGTTACAGTTACTGAAATAAACCCAGCAATCAGATTAGAATTATTCGTTGTGACATTTGTTTGATAATATTTGGTTGTATTAATGATTCATCAGGGTTGGGAGAGCAGCGGGATTTTAAATAATCTCTGGCAAAAAACAAAACAGCTTTAAAGACACATGACTGACATGCTTTGATGAGTAACAAATCTCCTGATATAATTTTGCGGTAACCCAGCTGCCAAAGTGTTTAATTACAAAAAAAGCACATGTATATTCAAGGGTAGCTTAAGTGCTCATCATTCAGATAATGTAGCCAGTTTTTCCGCAGGATTCATTAATCTTTATTTTTTATTTTTATTTTTTTAAGAAATGTCCAAACAAGTACCAGAAGAATCGGTGCATCTCCTTTACAGAAAGACAATTGTTGCACGAAAAACAATTCTAACAGCATCATCCTTTGATCACTCTCCACCCTTCAAAGTTGTTATTGTTCCAGACTGAGCAAATTTGTAATTTTGTATTACGGCACTCTCCTTTCTGCAACATGTCAGTGTCAGTCCAATCTTCATCTTTGGACTATGTGTTCTGGGAGCCCGGTGGCATTGAGACCAGAGCTGTAAACAGCACTGGTGACATTATATGGTCGCTGTATACACTTTCACACAGCTGAGAAGCCATAAAAATAATCTTGAAAAAGCTGTTGACAGCTGCTATAATAGTGCTAGTTATCATGCAAGTGGTCCATGAAAGTAGCAATCCAACTGACGGCATTTATCTGACAGAAAACAAATTGAAAGACAAAACAATAACAGAAGAAGAACAATAACAATACCTAGTGTAATATGCTTCCGAAACGAGACTGGAAAGGAGGGAGAAAAAGATGGTATAATATTAGCACTAAAGTATTGGACTTCACTTAATCCCCATCATGTGTTAATGTCACTGTGATGGTGTTGGGCACTGCATTTACCTCCCACTCATACATTGCACAGACAGACAGGGCCAAGAGCAGATGCTGCTGCTATGAAGATAGATCACAGTGGGCGCACCGTTTCCTTCCTGTGTGTTGTGATGCTGGAGTATCCAGACACTGCGTGCGTGTGTGTGTGTGTGTGTGTGAGTAAGTGAAAGAGAAAGTAGAACGAAAGCCCAGAATGTTTTTACATTTGTGTTGTGTATTTGAGTGCCTTCTTTTGCAGCTATATATGTGTGTGTGTGTGTGTGTGTGTGTGGTACAGTAGTTGGATTTGTTTGTTGTTGTTGTTGTTTCTCATGCACAGCTATATGACAATTTACTAATAAATTATAGCTGCATGTGTATGTCCTACAAATGTGTCTGCTTGGCTGTGCCCTATTGATCAGCCAGACTGCACCTGGGGCTCCGGATGGATGTCCCTCTATTAGGCTGTCTGAATCCCAGTAAAGAACATCTCGGCATAGAAATAGTGTGCTGAGCCTGAGGTGCTGCAAACCTAAAGGTCTGGCTTTTACTTGATGCCAGATAAAGACAAAATATGTTACAAAATCTTTCAGTCATGTCAATTGCTTTTTACCAAACACCTTGACAGAGAGAAATGTAACTGTAAAAATGTTGTGCATATATTTTCAACCAGCCAACCAAAAAAAAAAAGTTGTCTCAATCATGTAATCTTCTCTTTGAATATTTTATTTTACACACACAATTTTTAAATAATATTGTTTTAGGAATGATTACTGCTTTAAAACTTTTTGGGAAATGATTGCTATTGCGAGTTTCTTTACGTGAAACCGCACCTTAATGTGTCATAATATTGTCATCCTGTACACCAACAACAGCATTATGTAAATTTTTATCTTTTACTTAATATTTGGTATTTTATTTACTGTTTACCATACTGTGTAAAGTGTCTTATTTAGCTTTTGCTCTGTTCTGCACTGTCTCAGTCTCAGCGGCCACTGGCATTGATTCTATGACACTGAAAAAAACTGGGGGGGAAGAACACCTGTGAAGCCTACAGAATATGACTGACATCGTTTTACTCTTCATCAAACTCGTCAGTGACCCCTTGCCCCTTGGGTCACCATCTTCATGAAATCTCCACAGCCTTGACGTGGATGGCAACTTCATATATCCTACAAAATCCAGTACACTATTTTTTTGGAGTAGTTTCAACCCAGTTCTTAAAATCCCACCTCCTTTTTTTAGTCTCATCCTCCACACTCGTCTGATTTTAGCACCCCTGACTTGTATTGTCCTGGGAAGTACAACATGTCAGTTCATGAAGAAAATGTCATACTGTGACACACAAGGAACACTAAACACCCATTTTTCACCACTTTAT
>VVHJ01065295.1:0-28748 GCA_015107715.1 Tylochromis polylepis
GTGCTGAGTGTGGAGGGCACGGCAGGACTGAGACACAGAGGGACAGAGGACTATTGTAACTGAAGATCAGGCAGTTGGGCCCTCCTCTCCTGACTGATGAAGAGCATAGGAGGAGGGAGCCGGGTAGGAGATCAGAAGGGGGGGTGGGGGGTGGTTAATTGTTACTCAGCCGTGTGTGAAATAAGTCTGGCCTTCTGTCCCTGTAAACAGCCCTGGGTGAGGTTAGGTCTCCTGGATGGGGGTGGTGTGTGTGTGTGTGAGCACCCCCCCTCTCTGTGTGATTCAGCTGAAATGCTCCTTCTGCCTATTCAACAGGGCCCTATTCAATCAATGTAGGAGAGGTAAAGGAGCCTCCAGGGGCCACCAGGCCTGGCGCATATTGTATTTGTTGAATATTGAGGGAGTTTGTCTCTTTCTCATGTGCAAAAAAACCCTGCACAGATCATCTCAGTGAGCAATCTGTAAGGCCTTAAATTATACCACATGGGAGTATCCAGCTGTTTGGCTTCGATAATGGCCAGCTTAGATATTGATCACTTTAGATCATTCAAAAGGAATGTTTGCGACACTGTCCTTAAAACATGATTTACTGTCTTACAGGAGCGATGTGTAACATCAACATTGATGACTGTGCCATCAACCCTTGTCACAATGGAGGCACATGTGTGGATGGCATCAACAGCTTCACCTGCCTGTGCCCGGAGGGATACAATGATGCCACCTGTTTGTCACAGGTTGACGAGTGTAGCAGCAACCCCTGCATACATGGCCGATGCCAGGACCTTCTTAATGGGTGAGTAGGGATCCAGGTTTTATGGAAAAAAAAAAAAAAAATTGTGCGTGTATATATATATATAAAATTACTGACAAACCTTTCTACTAAAGATACAAATGTACCTGTGAATCTGGCTGGAGCGGCCAAAACTGCGACATCAATAACGACGAATGTGAGTCCAACCCATGCATGAACGGAGGAACCTGCAAGGATATGACCAGCGGATACCACTGCACGTGCCGAGTTGGCTTCACAGGTCAGTTTTCAACTCTACCTGCCCTTTTCTTTTTTTATTTGCTCACAGATTGAGTGAGGAGAGCCTTGTTGGCAAGCATCTAACCAAAGTGTGTTCTCTAATTCCAACTGCTGTAGGTCCTAATTGCCAAACTAACATCAATGAGTGCGCCTCCAACCCCTGCCTCAACCAGGGCACTTGCATTGATGACGTGGCTGGATACAAGTGCAATTGTTTGCTGCCTTACACCGGTACGACATGTGACTGCGTATCTCCCACTGTGAGAATTGCAACTGCTAACTGGATTGTTCATTTAATTAGCAGCTGCTTTTAGCTGCTTACACAGGTCTGATAGCATAAACACAATCTTCCAAGTTTCCACTCAAAAAGGTTTAGACTATTATATCCTGTGTTGTTTTTGAAAACATTGCCCAGCGGCTACTAACAGGGATGTCTGATTTGGCGTCTCTGTGTGGAAAGATCTGCTCGTCTGTTTTGCTGGGATAATAGCATGTGTGTGTTTTTTGGAATAACAGGCCGTTGTGGCTAATGTAAGACAGACCCGGACACTGCTCCAAGCACTAGTCCCACTTCCGCCATGTCCTGTTTCCTGTCTATGAACAAACAATAGCAGGAAACAGGAAGGCCTTTCCTGTTTGGCTAAGATGTCATGGAAATGGATAGGGAAGTGGAATGGAAACTGGAATTTAAAAAAAAAAAATGTTGCTTTTAAATTGTGTTTTGCAGTCATTGAAACTGTAATAATTATTATCTATTTTGTTACATGGGGGTAGATACTCAAAGGAGCTCCTGTGTATTGCCAGAGTGCTTCAATCAATGTTGGTTTTTTTGGTCATACCAGGTGAAAATTGTGAGACTCTACTGGCCCCTTGCAGTCCCAGGCCATGTAAAAATGGTGGAATATGTAAGGAGTCTGAAGATTATCAAAGCTTCTCCTGCATCTGCCCTGAAGGATGGCAAGGTATACATTTTTCCAGCTAGTGTTTCTGATTGTTCGGTTGAATGTGTGTGTAGTCAGTTAGTATATAATTACCCAACAGTACAATCAATTTTTTTGTTTTCCCCTTCAGGTCAAACATGCGAGATTGATATCAACGAATGCGTGAAGAGCCCATGTCGCAATGGCGCCCTTTGCCTCAACACCATGGGAGGTTACCAGTGCAAGTGCCAGCCGGGTTACTCTGGCCAGAAGTGTGAGACAGACATCGATGACTGCAAACCAAGTAAGGAGTACATCTAAAGCCTTTTAAGTTCCCACTTTGTGTTTGACTTAAAACAAAAGTGGCAATCATACTTCCTCTTCCTCGCGTTTCAGATCCCTGCAGTAATGGTGGCCTGTGCCGCGATGGCATCAACAGTTTCACATGCACCTGTCTGCCCGGGTTTCGTGGTGGCAGATGTGAGCAGGACATAAATGAGTGTGAGAGTAACCCCTGTAGGAATGGGGCCAACTGCACCGATTGTGTGAACAGCTACACCTGCACCTGCCCGCCTGGCTTCAGCGGTATCAACTGTGAGATCAACACAAACGACTGCACTGACAGGTAGCTCCCATTCTCAGTACAATTTGTAATTATTTAACTGTTCTGATGAACTGGCCCAGAGGCAAGTAAGTGATTGAACATTTCTTATTTTCTTGTTTCAATAGCTCTTGCTTTAATGGTGGCACCTGTGTGGATGGAATCAACACTTTCACCTGCTTGTGCTTACCCGGATTCACAGGCAGCTATTGTCAATATGATATTAATGAGTGTGACTCCAAGCCATGCCTCAATGGAGGCACTTGTCTTGACAGTTATGGAACCTACAAGTGCACCTGTCCTCATGGCTACACAGGGATCAATTGTCAGGTAGGGAGAAGTATTCTTATCTTTGTGTTATCACATGCCTAAGCTTCTTTACTATATCTAAGTACCTTCTCTCTTTTTTATACCAAATTAGAATCTTGTGCGCTGGTGTGATTCTTCCCCCTGCAAAAATGGAGGCTCGTGTTGGCAGCAAGGTGCCTCCTACACTTGCCAGTGTCAGACTGGATGGACTGGCCTCTACTGTGACATCCCAAGTGTTTCCTGTGAGGTCGCAGCTAAACAGCAAGGTACGCTCATTTCGATTACGAGGTGAAGCTTTTGATAGTAAATTTGCTATAGTCTGGTGGGCAGTTTGTACATTCTGCAACTCCTCGTTTGTCTTTGATTGCAGGTGTTGATGTGGCTCACTTGTGCCGGAATTCAGGCCAGTGTCTGGATGCTGGAAACACGCATTATTGCCGCTGCCAAGCTGGCTACACTGGCAGTTACTGCCAGGAACAGGTGGATGAGTGCTCACCCAACCCTTGCCAAAATGGAGCCACCTGCACTGATTATCTAGGAGGCTACAGTTGTGAGGTAAAAGGATATGAGTAATTTAAAGCTGAATTAATTTATTTTAAAAAAAAAGAAAAAGATAGGGCTCTGTCAGCTAAGCCAGCTTTACTTGACAGGCCATTGTCACCAGTACATCATCAGGATTACAAGAGTCAAAAGAAGAGAGTTATTTCTATCTACAGTGATTTATATTTGGTGTTATGACTCTGTTTTGGGAACTTCCCATATATGTGGTACTCGTAAGGCACCTCTCAACCCTTTCATGAACATGCATGGAAACCAGGGAGCAGTGAGAGCAGTAGCAGAGTAGGCATCACTGACAACCGTTATAACAGTGATTAAGTCAGATAAAGCATTAAATGAGGAGCTGGGACACAGTTGGGTTGCAAAGTGGTTTGCAGATGCACAAGGGTATCAGCTGAGCCACCCAGTGATGTTGGTTGGCATTAAGATGAACTGTTCTGAAGGGATTGCAGCTGATATGATTTTATAGTCAGCCTGAAATATGATATAATAGATGTGTCAAGAGGCTGTTTATTTCTGGTAACCTTCAAAACTTGTTTCTCATTTAAATAACAAAATATGCTTGAATATCTTTCTTTGTCAGTGTGTCCCTGGCTACCATGGTGTGAACTGCTCAAAAGAGATCAATGAATGTCAGTCTCAGCCCTGCCAAAATGGAGGCACCTGCATCGACCTAATCAACACATACAAGTGCTCGTGTCCCAGAGGAACACAAGGTATCTATTAGTTTAGCATATGTGCATACACACATTCTCAAAAATAAACCTGATAAATGAATATGTAGGTATCCATGGTGTATAACCCAACTTTCCTGTTTCCCGTAGGTGTCCACTGTGAGATTAACTTAGATGACTGCAACCCCTCCAGAGAACCACTCACAAATGAGCCCAAGTGCTTTAACAATGGCAAGTGTGTGGACCGCATTGGAGGCTACCAGTGTATGTGCCCACCAGGTTATGTAGGTGAGCGGTGTGAAGGTGACGTCAACGAGTGTTTGTCAGATCCTTGTGACCCCAGAGGCTCCTACAACTGCATCCAACTCACCAACAGCTACCGGTGTGAATGCCGCACTGGGTATACAGGTACTGAATGTGGTTCAGCAACAAATGTACAGCAAAAGTCTAAATGTTTTCTACGAGTGGCTGACACGTGCGTTTTGCTTCTGCACCACAGGTCAGCGTTGTGACAAGGTATTTGATGGCTGCAAAGGGAGACCCTGCAGAAATGGGGGGACGTGTGCTGTTGCCAGTAACACACCTCATGGTTTTGTCTGCAAATGTCCACCTGTGAGTATAGCATTATAGCATCTACTTAAATGTTACCACTTAAAAAGTCCTTTTAAACCAAAGCATAGCACACTAATCATAAGGTCTGTCTCATTTCTGCCTCTGTAGGGCTTCACTGGCTCCACTTGCGAGTATGACTCTCGTGCCTGTGGGAGTCTGAATTGCAGGAATGGTGGCACGTGTGTGTCAGGCCACCTAGGCCCACGCTGCCTGTGTCCTTCAACCTTCACTGGGCCTGAGTGCCAAACTCCGACTGATAGCCTCTGCATCTCCAACCCCTGTTACAATGGTGGCACTTGCCAGATAACTCCAGACCCTCCGTTTTTCCAGTGCAGCTGCCCCAGCAACTTCAATGGGCTGCTGTGCCATATACTTGACTACTCGTTCGTTGGCGGGTTCGGCCGGGACATCACCCCACCTCCGGAGGTGGAGATGAGCTGCGAGATTCCACAGTGTGACGAGTTTGCAGGAAACCACATCTGCAACTCGGTGTGCAACAACCACGCCTGTGGCTGGGATGGGGGAGACTGCTCGCTTAATTTTGATGATCCGTGGCAAAACTGCTCCTCTGCTTTACAGTGCTGGCGGTACTTCAATGATGGGAAGTGTGATGGGCAGTGTAATAGCCCTGGGTGTCTCTATGATGGTTTTGATTGCCAAAGACAAGAAGGAAAATGCAAGTAAGTGTCATAGAAATGCTTTGGGCATTTTGTTAAAGATTTGTGGGACAGTATCAGAATATTAACCCAGTCTTCTTCTGTTTTTCAGCCCTCTATATGATCAATATTGTAAAGACCACTATGCTGATGGTCACTGTGACCAGGGCTGCAACAACGCAGAATGTGAATGGGATGGACTGGACTGTGCCAACAACATGCCAGAGAAACTGGCTGATGGACATTTAGTTCTTGTGGTCCACATCCCACCAGATGAGCTTAAGAACCGCTCTTCAGCCTTCCTCAGAGAGCTCAGCAGTGTCCTTCACACTAATGTGGTGTTCCGCCGTGACGCCAAAGGAGAACCCATGATCTTCCCTTACTATGGCAATGAGCAAGACCTTGTTAAACATAATGTGCTGAAGCGCTCTGCAGATGGGTGGCCTGACTGGGCTTCAGTGCCAGCCAGTGTTTTGGATCAAGTTAAAGAGGGTGTGTCATCCATTGTCAGCTCGCGGAAACGCAGAGAGCTGGATCCTTTGCAAATCAAAGGGTAGGGCACTGCAAAGAGAGTTTCAGCTATGCTTAACATTTAATCACTAAATAATTACACTGATTTGTATTCACATCACAAAAAGCCTGGTTAATGCTAATGTGACTATCTATCTCTGCTCACAGGTCTGTGGTATACCTGGAGATTGACAACCGTCAGTGTTACCAGCAGTCTACTGAGTGCTTCCAGAGTGCCACAGATGTAGCTGCCTTCCTTGGAGCACTGGCCACCAGTGGGAATCTCAATGTTCCCTACATTGAAGCTGTCACAAGTACGTGTCTCAGTTTCAGCCATAAGATTTTGCATGCATATACATGTATATGCATACACACACAATGGATTTCAGTCACAAGTAAAATCATTTGATTTCAAACAATCATTCCAGGTGTGAGACCTACTCCCTCTGGTTCAGAGCTCTACCCCATGTATATAGTCTTCCTCGGTTTGGCTGCTCTGGGTTTCATCTGCCTGGGTGTTCTGGTGTCCCGTAAGCGGCGACGAGAGCACGGCCAGCTCTGGTTTCCCGAAGGATTCAAAGCTTCAGAGCCAAGCAAAAAGAAACGCAGTGAGCCACTGGGAGAGGATTCTGTTGGCTTAAAGTAAGTGTACTCTGAAAGTGGAATGTGAAGGTTATTGGCACTGGCAGTGGGTCCCTATATTTGCGTGACTTGTATTTGCTTTGCTGTAGGTGCCCTAATCTGCAACCTCTTTTCAACAGGCCAATGAAACACTCGGACATGAACCTTATGGATGACAATCAAAATGAATGGGAGGATGAGGATCCGGAGTGCAAGCGCTTCAGGGTAAGAAAAGTTTGTTGTTAGTCTCCGCTTGTTCCATTTCTGCAGAGTTTTCCTTTGCACCAAAGCTGTCCATTCTAAACTTTATAATATCTGCTACTAATACTGACACTAACTGGTGTGTCTTTCAGTTTGAGGAACAGGCCATGTTGGATTTGGGTGATCATACAGATCATAGGAAATGGACACAGCAACATCTGGATGCAGCGGATCTGCGGCTTGAATCCATTGCTCCTACACCTCCTCAGGGAGACATAGAGAATGGATGCATGGATGTCAATGTCAGAGGACCAGGTGTGTAACTGGAAAACTCACAATTTCTCTGTCAGGGTGTCTTTATAAAACATCTTTCTGTATCCTAAAAACACAAACAAACAAACAAACAAAACATAAATAATCTTTTGAATTACAACTGACTGACGATGATTATATACTCACTGACCCACTCCCCCTTCTTTTCAGATGGTTTTACTCCCTTGATGATCGCCTCCTGCAGCGGTGGAGGGCTGGAGAATGGCAACAGTGAAGAGGAAGAGGATCCATCGGCAGAAATAATCTCTGACTTTATTTACCAGGGCGCCAACCTCCATAACCAGACTGACCGTACAGGCGAGACTGCCCTCCACTTGGCTGCACGCTATGCCCGCTCAGATGCGGCTAAACGCCTCTTGGAATCCAGCGCAGATGCCAACGTTCAGGACAACATGGGTCGCACACCGCTTCATGCGGCCGTGGCAGCAGATGCACAGGGAGTGTTCCAGGTAAATGCATGTTCTTCACTATCCTGGGAATCCCCTCAGGACTTTATTTTCAGGACAAAGTTTGTCCCAGCAGTTTAAATTAATTGAAAAAAAACCCCCCATCTTGTGTCCTTACAGATTTTAATCCGAAACCGTGCCACTGATCTTGATGCCCGCATGCATGACGGAACAACACCATTGATTCTGGCAGCCCGTTTAGCAGTTGAGGGCATGGTTGAAGAGCTTATCAACTGTCACGCCGATGCTAATGCCACTGATGAATCTGGTAGCTAAAATATTATCAACCTACAATCTCTACAGTTTTCCCAAATGGCTTATTGTGCTAGGGGTCATGATAATAAATATAAACCCTGAATTTGCACTCTCTTTGCAGGTAAATCTGCTCTGCACTGGGCTGCAGCTGTAAACAATGTGGAGGCTGCTGTGGTGCTGCTGAAAAATGGTGCCAACAAAGATATGCAAGATAATAAGGTATGTGAAATGATATGCATTTAATGGAGGTTTTTCCACAAGCATTTATCCTTACATTTACAGTGATTATCTAGTTATGAAGTGGTGTTTAATGAGAAGTGGGTATTTCCACTCAGGAGAGCACGCCTCCCTGCCAGAACATGTACTTGTATATCCTTGATAAGAACAACAGGTATAATAAGTCATACACATAAAAAAAGATGAGATGGGTTGCAAAGCAGCTTAAAGATGCAGCAAAGGTAGGCAATCTAAAGCAGCTTAAACACTGTATAAAAGTCCTGTTTGAGATTTGTTAATTAGATCAACAGAAAAAAAAAATTAGCTGTTATCCGCTACTGACTAGACTTCTACAGTGAATTGTTGTAGAGTCCATGACGCATTTGCGTAAGTGGCCAACATCATTGGTGGTGTGCCAAAAAAGAAATTGCCTGTTTTGTTATAAATGTAATGTTACATTTGTTGCAATTTCTGCTGCCCTCTTGGCCAGATCTCTCGTGAAAAACAAATGTTTTAATGTCAATGGTTTTACCCAAATAAATGCAGGATATATAAAAGTCACATTGCCAAAAATCAGATTTCAGCTTCTACCTTATGACAGGAATATTCTTTCAAAATAGAAAGATGTGTTTGGCACATTTTTCACAGATTATAGACTAACAAGCCATTGACAGCCTCTTAAAATGATGAGTCATTTTTTCGCAAATACTGTAAATCACTTTTAGTACAACACCAGAATTTATACTTGAGCAGCCGTATTATGTGTTAATAACCTTGTGGCCGTATCCTGATGTGTTATATGGAGTGCCAGCTGATAGAAACAAATAAAGTACTGGGATTTTTTTCCCTCCTGGGTCCCCACTCTTGTCATTTTTTGTCAGGGGCAAGTTTTTCCACTTTTTTTGAAAGAATTTCCTGACATCTGTGATACATCAATACATCATTATTATTATTCCTTATACTGAGTAAAATGATTGTTATTCTCACACTGATAAATTAAAAAGCTGTGGCAAAAAAGCAGCCATAAATGCATAGTTGGAATCAACTGAACTGGCCAATTACAAAAGTTATGGGCTGCATCACTGCAATGTGTAGTTAGTTTTCTAGGGAGGTGCATACCAGGTTATCCCGTGGGGCTTCAGAGAGGTTTGTAGTTACAATGTAGCTATGGTGTAGATTTCGTGCTGGAGGAGAAATCCCCAGTTAGACTGACTTTGTGGCCTGCCTTAACTAATGATAATCTCAATATTTGGTGTCTTTATAGGAAGAAACGCCACTGTTCTTGGCAGCCCGTGAAGGCAGCTATGAGACAGCGAAAGTTCTTCTGGACCATTTTGCCAATCGTGAGATCACTGATCATCTTGACCAGCTGCCCAGAGATATTGCCCAGGAACGCATGCACCATGACATTGTGCGTCTCCTGGATGAATACAATGTGGTCCGGAGTCCTGGGCTTCACAGTGCACCCCTAAACACCTCCACCCTCTCCCCACCTCTCTGCTCCCCCAATGACTATCTCAGCAACCTCAAGCCGAATGTTTCGGGCAAGAAGATTCGTAAGCCTAGCTCGGGTGGAAAAGGAGGAAAGGACAGCGGCAAAGATAATAGGCTGAAGAAGAAAAAGTCAGTGGATGGGAAGAGTAACTTGCTAGACACATCAGCTGTCCTCTCCCCAGTTGATTCCCTCGAGTCACCCCATGGCTACCTTTCTGATGTTGCCTCCCCTCCCATGGCTTCCCCCTTTCAGCAGTCACCCCCTATGTCTTTAAATCACCTGCAGGGGAACGGAGATTCCCATCCTGGCCAGATGAACATGGGTAAGGATCTGAGTTGCATGGCTTTTGATCCTAACCCACCCCGTCTCTCCCATTTGCCTGTGTCCAGCCCCAACAGTCAGGGCACAACATCTATAGGTGGTAGCAGAGGAGGGCAGTGTGACTGGATCTCCAGGATGCACTCAAGCATAGGCCAGCAAGGAAGCTTCGCCCAACCGCCACAGATAACCCATAACATGATGGGTCCTCTGCATGGTGTCAGTACTGCCACCCTGTCTCAGATAATGGGCTACCAGAATCTGCAAACCAGCCATCTGAGCTCGTCCGCTCACATGATGCAACAGGCTCACTCGCGGCAGCTCCAGCACCAGAACTCTAACAACACCACAGCCACTCAGTCCCTCAACCAGAGTTTCCCAAACGTTGAGCTGAATGGATCTGACATGCAGCAAAACAGCTGCTCAGGCCGCACCATGCCCATCCACACGGTGATGCCGCAGGAGACCCAGATCCTTGGCACCCAGTTTCTCACCCCTCCATCCCAGCATAGCTATTCAGGCCCAATGGACAACACACCTAGCCACCAGCTACAGGTGCCTGACCACCCATTTTTAACCCCCTCCCCTGGGTCCCCTGACCAATGGTCCAGCTCGTCCCCACATTCCAACATGTCTGATTGGTCAGAGGGCATCTCCAGCCCTCCCACAAGTATCCACTCACAGATGAATCTAATCCCAGACCAGTTTAAGTAAAGACTTGTAAAATGGACTGAACTCTTGGGCGGACTACATAAAAAGTATCCAGTGTTCACCACGAAAGACTCTGACAAAACTTGTTTCAAGACTGAACATGTTCTTTTTTTTCTATTATCAGTTTTTATACTAATGACAAGAACAATTTTAGTAATTTTGTATTTATTTATGTGCTTTTTTGACCTGAAAGCTAAAGATGTTTTTATATTTATGCTTTTAAATTTTAATTGTTTTTGGGGGGTTTTTTGTTCTGTTTTGTTATGTATGGGAAGATTAGAACCCATCAAAAGGGAGTATATATCAGAAAACAGCTCCTAAGTGTGTACACTGGCTATTTATTTCTGTCTTCTGTTGATATATTTACTCGATTTATTTTAATATTTTGACGTATCAGTCTTGACAGAATTTATCTTTGGGTTGCTTTATGTTTGTACTTTTTAAAAAAATTATAGATTATTTTAAAGTTTCAGTATTAATTATATTCTAACCTTGTTTGTCCTTTTAATTTACACAATTTGTATTACTAAACTACATTTCACTAAGTCTTATCAGAGTCTGCTTTGATCAGATTTGTACATAAAGTGTCACCTTTCATGATGTTGCTTGCTACACTATTCTCAGTAAAAAATGGTGGAGACAGTAACTGAGCAAAGGTATCAAAGATATAATACCTTAAAAATGTTGGACCTTAAAGCACAGAACAACTGCGTCCTGCTGGCTGAGAGCTGCTTTTGAGAATGAGTATAAATCATCTAAGTAAATCTGAGCCTGTTCTACTGAATAGCAGTCTTGGCTGGTGATGAGTAATAGATTTGTGATCATTTGCGATGCAAGGATTGTTTCTTTATTGCATACTTTTATCGCAAATTAATGATTACATGTTTAACCTGTTTTGTGTTAATTGGCAAACCTGTAGTAGAACACTGAAATGTTACATTTGCCACAATTTCAAATAGTGTCAGTGCTTTTCGAAAAGCCGTGTATGTGTGTGTGTGAATTTTCTTGTAAAAAATGTGGGGCAGAAATTGTTTGTTAAGGAAGCTGGGACCTTTGTATGTTTAATGGCATCACCTGCACTTTTAAAGGAGTGTGGTTTAAGGTGTATAAATGTCACGTTTTATAAACTAATCCAGAGATAAAGGTTTTTTTTTTTTAAGAAAAAAAAGAATGAATTCAAAATCAAACTTCATGCAAAGTTGTAGTTTGCAAAGAAATATTTGCTGAATAAAAATGTTTTGTAAAAATGGTCATGATTCAATAAAAGCTATTGCTAAGCTTTAAAATGTGAGTGTCCTTCTTAATTTTATGTTATTTTCTGAAAAAGAAAATGGCTGCTAGGGTTACTGATAAACATTTCTGTTGATGTTTACTGAAACAGATAAGAATAAATGTGTGTTTGCTACTATCGCTATTCATGCTGTGGGTTTGCTAGCTTATCTGCTGAAGATTATAGCTGATTTGAAAGTATGCCACAAAGGAATGCTGTCATTATTTACATCTTTTCAAGTTTCTAACAAACCTCTAACAATACGGAACATGTAAAATGCTGACAGTTTTTCTTCCTGGTGCCTACCAGACAGGTTTAGGCCAGTGCCAACAGTGTTGTCACATTATAATGCAATAATTTTTTTACGTACATAATTTTGCTAACTGGTACTGTGTTTGCTTAAGCTTAATTAAACTAAAGATAAAATTAAAATACAATTCTTCATTCCTTTGCTGTATGTGGACCATTCTGCATCTGAGTCAGATAAAAGGTGTTTAATTTTTATCTGAGCCACTGAGTGTCAACTTTTTGCACACTCATGGCCGGCTTCATTTTTTTTTTACACAGCTTCGTCCACTTTTTGCTTTCAAAACTGCATTAATTCTTCATGGCACAGATTCAACAAGGTGCTGGAAGTATTCTACAGAGATTTTGGTTCATATTGACATGATAGCATCACACAGCTGCAGTTGCCCTGAAGATGGTTGTGTGGTTGTGTGTGAAAAATCAAACTAGATCAGCAGATTTTGAAATACTATGAAATACCTGTCCTTTTTGCACCGACAACCATGCCATGTTCAAAGCCACTTACAGTTCTTCCACATTCTGATTCTCAGTTTGAAATTCAGTTGCTACCAGGTAATAGACTGATGAGATATCTGCCTTAACAATCAGTTGAACACGTGTACCTAATAAAGTGGCTGCTGAGCCCCCCCACTTTTTTTTCATGTAAAATTATCTTATAAAATGTGATATCCTAACATAAGTAGTTACACTTAACAATGCTTACATCTCTAATAAAATATTATTGTTTTTATTTTTGATTGATTGACATTTATAGTTACTTACTTTTAATTTGTCATTAAGTTACAGTTACATTCTGTAATTCAATAAAGTCAGCACTTACACATGCACAATAAATCAGTAAGTAAAACACAGGAAGAACTTTAGCTTGTCACTCATCGCAACATAGCGGCATTTATTCTGTTATAGATGTTGTTAGCTAAGATTTTCTAATGATTTTATTATTTTGTCCAGCTCCATGAAGATGTAAATACAACTTTTGCTCCATTCTTCTCTTCTGGTGGGATTTTTCCGGCACCTTTAATAACTTATTCGATGTGTGTGTGTCTGATATGTGAATCCTCTATGTGGTGACATGAAAGCCCATGCGTGTTTTTTTCCTACATCATCATAACAGTGTTGGTCCAGGATCACAATCGCAATTGTCCAATCATCTTGTCTGAGCTTTCATTTAGCATTAGCCAAGAAGTTCGCTAATGCCGTTAAGAGCGCTCGCTAGTAAACCAACAGTAACTTAAAGCTAGCTAACAGCAAATCTAACTTGATAATATTTTTATTATATTACATAAATTAATCAAGAAAACAACTGAAATGCTCACCATTTGCTCCAGACGAGAGTTTTATACAAACAAAGGCATCCCCCCTTATTCTCTACACTCCAAAGCTGTAACATCCCAACATGATTAGTCAGTAGCAATGTTGATCCTGGACCAATATTATTATGATGATGCAGGAACGACACCAACACGGATAGCAGATAGACCTATAAATTGACCAATATCACCCCCTCCTGGATGTGTACCTCAATGAAAAGCAGCACACTTGTGACAAAGCCACATTTAATCCCTTTGCTTGCTGGAGGCTGGTTTTACTCCCTGACTGTGTGAAATTTCAGGCCCAATCCCCTGTGTGGAAAAATAAGAACATTACACCTTAATCTGGGTTCACCTAGGCGGAGTGTACTTCTTTCATTACTTTTACATGACATACATCATGACGGCGAAAACTGGTGTGTGAGTCAACAAATGCAGTAATTTTCAATTTTTCATATACTTCTTTGCACCACTTTTTTAGGTAAAAAAAGCAGTTAAACAAAAAGATTTCATTTCGAACCAAATATATTTTAGAATAAACAGCAGAAAACAGCAAAAATAAATGTTTAATATACAATGTTTTATGGGAGAGAAAGATAAGCATCAATTTCATTCTGTGCATGGTGATCCTGCACAAGAGCACATTCACTGCTTTCCCTGTCCTATCAGTCTGGGATGACTGCCATCTCTACTGTTTTACTGTGCCTTGTAAGTCTTACCCCAGCACCTGTGTGCTGACTCGCACACATGCTCATTTCTACAGTGGATACAATAAATAAATAAAATGACTTATAGTTATGAACTTTTTTGTCTATGTAAAACAAATATAACAAATATCTATATCCAATATCATTGGATATAGATATTCAGATATCCAATAGGATATTAAATCAAGCAAATAATTACTTTATTAATTATATCTAGTTTTATTATTTTTTAACTTTTAGTTTGAACTATTTAGTTCAAAATGATTGCCTAATGCAATAATCTTACGTTTTAGGTTTTACTTTTTTATTACGTTATTTTGTTCCTGATTTTTCTTCTTATCTTTTATTCATCTTCACAGCTCCTGTAGTTTTATTTACTGGCACTTTTCGATTCTTCTTTTAATTCTAAAAGGGTTACAGCGCCCTCACCAGGTGGCCACGTGTAACCGGCGGTAACACCCGTCCCCATAGAGACAGGCTCCTACAACAGGGCTGCTCGTGCACCGTTAGGATCGCCAGTCCTCTGTCAGAGACGATGACAGCCTCAGTATGAAAGAGCCAGCTATTTGACATTAATGATTCCCTCGAAAGCAGACTTCTGGGGTGGTTGCCAATCGTAATTTTTGTTATTACTATTATTATTATTATTATTATTGGATTAACGACCATCAGCCGCCAGCCAAAGGTTTATCCTGAGAGGCCGGAGATTTGTGTCGCTGGGCAGGGAGGAGTCTGTTATTTCAGCGTTAGCTGAAGCCAGGCCAGCATGTCAGCGTTTTAACAATACATCCATCTCAAATACAAAGCTGCGGAGAGGATCCTAATGTGCTCTTAGAGGTGAGTCTTTGCTACATGTTATATTTTTTTCTGTTAAATGTTGCAAAGCTAGCTAACCTGCCACTGATACAGTGGACATAGCGGTGCTAGGTTAATATTGGCTCATTCTGTTCAGCTTGGACTCACAAGAAAATAGCACCAGCTGTCATTTTCTAAAAAAATATTCTTTTTGGTTTAATTTTTGAAGGTAATTCTAAAAGAACACAGCGCTATCATTTATGCCCCAAAGTGCCGTATAGTTACTTCAGTCTAAGACATATTAGCTGATAATCAGATAAATAGTATACATATAGAAGGTGTTTGGGGCGCATATAAATGGTCGTGGTGACTGACAGCAGAGGCCACTACAGCACCTGCAGGTCAGACGAGGTGAGTCTTTGTGAATTTCATATTAACGGAGCCGGTGCTGTCAGTGAGCAGGGCCCCGGTTGTTGTGCTGAAATCGATGATGTAATGCTGATGGCTTCACGAGAAGAAGTAATGCCCGTGTATCTCTATGTTTAGGATGGATGTGGAGGTGAGTGCTGGCAGGGACAGCACCTGGAGGAGAGCAGTGTCAGCAGCAGATGATGATGGTGGTGGTGGTGGAGGGGTCATGGAGGCTCAGGTTGTACCGCTGGAGCTGTACGACTCTGCAAGAGCCAAAATAGACGCAAATCTCCGCTGGTTGTTTGCCAAAGCCTATGGTACAGGTAAGACTTTCTCTTGTGCTGCTGAGAGCTTCTTGGATGCAAAGGATGCATGGGGAGGATGTTTTATTTGGCATTTTGTCTTAGTAGTAGAAAGAGAGAAAGGTATATACCCAACAAAAGGTCCATGTCTAGAATCATATCTGAATTGCGTGTAGTTATACACATGCTACTATGACATTAATGACAATTTTAATAAAATGAAATTAGTGACCTTTTCAGTTTAAAAACTGTTAATCTATATTCATAACTGTGCTATTAAACAGTCAGAATAACAGAAAACATCAGGCTATGTTGACGTTAGGTTTCAAGTTTCCACTTACCAGTCGTTTGTTTATGCAGATTGAGACTTCAGTCTACTTATAAATCCACTATCCTATTTTTTAAGTGTTGATTTTCGACCACCACAATTGTAAATGTATTTTATGAGAATTAACTTTTCATACCACAACAACATAGCAGCACTCCAGAGCGTCATTTCTGTGAGTGAATCCTTGGGCTGACATCGCGTGATGAGTCTTTCATGCACAGGTCACTGGCTTTGTCAGCTCTGATGAGGTCTGTTAAAATATTAAAAATGATTGCTCTACATAGGCAGGCTGTAAGTACTGCAAATGTCTGGAAATCACTCTTTGAATGTGGGTTTTCGTGCCACGCACTGGCAGATCTATCAGGAGTGTGATCAGGAGGTCAGCTGTGCTCTGCTGTTCATGCAGCCTGCAAGTCTCAGTTTTTGCTTTATCAGTATAACAATAATGTATTTGGAAGGTGATCTGGAGGCAGTCATTTAGTAATGGAAAACTCATTGTCCTCATATCCACTTTATGAGTCAAGCAGTTGGCGTGCCTGCAATTAAAGTGCATCCATTCATGTGGTCCTATTTACTGTGTTTCAGTGGATGACTCAGGAAATTGACGCTGACATGGGAACTAAAACCGAAAATTCGGGGCTTATAATGCCATAGAAATTAAACCGAATGCTAAATTCTGCTCCAATCAACACACTGGGAGTCATTGTATTTTTCAGATGACCATATAACTGTCATCTTGCATCAGTCATGTCAGCATGGGCGATCTCACATGAACAGATGGACCATTTTAGTGCTTTACCAGGAATGCGGTAAATATTGCACGCTCTTGTTGTGTAGACTAGAGGTTGGTGTTTGTGTTACTCAACACTGTGTTTGTCCAGGGCAGAGATAAGATGCCCATAATAAACACCAAACCATAACCATTACCTCAGCAAGCTTCCTGCTTCCCTTAATCTCATTGGCGCTTCCTGATGTGTGCCAGGGACTCTGGTGTCCTGTTTTATGCAGACATTGATGTAAAGGTCTATGCAGATAATAGCAATACTATATGACATAGCAATCCTCAGTTTATTAACCTATCACAACTATTTAAGTACTAAGGAAAATGATGAGGTATGCTGCCGCCGCCATTTATTCGCAGCTGTCAGCATCATGTAGTGCTTATCATGAGAGTCACTTTAATAGGTAAACCTGATTGTTGTTGGACCCCATTTTGCCTTCTGTCTTATTTCTTTATAGCATAGATTCACCAAACATTTCTCAGATTTTGGTTAATATTGACATGATAGCATCATGCAATTGCTTTGCCAGCAGCATGTCCATGATGCGAATCTCCTGTTCCACCACATCCCAAACATCCCAAATTAGATTGAGATCTGGCGACTGTGGAGGCCATTTGAGTAAAGTGATCTTATTGTTATGTTTAAGAACAAGTTTCTGCTGGAAGCAACCATCAGAAGATGGGTACGCTGTGGTCATAAACAGATGGGCATGTAGCAATACTTGGGTATCATGTAGTATTTAAAAAAAAAATGCTCATCTGGAGATAAGAGATAAGTGTGGAGGACTCCTATTAGAGTGCAAAATGACAAACACACCGACACAGCAGTGCCGGGAGGACCGTGTTGTCTGTTGTGAAAGTCAGCACAGCACAGTCACATGATTAAGTGTTTAATGGGATTGGACCTGAAGGCCTGTGTCTCTGAACAACACAGCCCGTTTGTTTAGACTCATGACATGTTTATTAATGGCCTGTGGAGAAACACTGAACGTTCTTGCATTGGAAACAGTTTCAAAGAAGAAGCAGATAAACAGATAGTAAAAGTGTGTCGTTTTAAAACTACATAATTATTTTTTATGAACAGTTTTAATGGTGTTTAACAGTTGGAGTCAACAGTCTTATGTTGTATAATTTGTACAATAGTGGGCTCTAAAGGTCAGGGATATTTTCTCCCACATAGTGCTTAAGTGCTCTCTCACCCACTGTACAGTCCGTAGATTTTTTCCCCTGTGCTTTATTTGATTTTAAAAAAAGAGTTTTGAAATGGAAACTGAATGCCGTCCCAATGAACAGATATTGGGACAGTCAGATATTTAGGTAGATGTCAGTGGAAGTGAAATGTCTGAGTGCTGAGATGTTACTGGGGCGTAATTAGTGCTGTCACCTTTCAGCTCAAAGGTTTCAGGTTTGAACCTGCTGAGGTCTTGCTCTCATTTTGTTTGCCCTCAGTGTCTACATGGGTTTTCTATAAGTGCTCTGCTTTCCTCCCAAAGTTTAGAGACAAAGTTTTGTTTTGTTTGTGGGGTTTTTTTGTGGGGTTACTTGGAATATCTGAATTGGCTTTATACTTAGATGGTAGCAAGAATGGTTGCCTGTGCTTCTTTGTTCACCCTGGGATGGACTGGCCACCTGTTCAGGGTATATCCTACTCTTTGCCCAGTGTCAGTTGGGATAGACTCCAGGTCCCCTGTGATTTCAGTTGGATAAGCAGTTAAAAAATAATACATGGATGGATGGCTGTATTAGTGATCTCTCATGCACAACAATAAATGCTTAAAATTAAAATAAAGGACCTGAAAAATTGGCGCCCACCTTTTCAGTGCTGTCTGCTTTGCCATGCTTTCAGGTGGGATTGGCTTATTGACTTACAGGCTATGTTTGCCCAACACGCTGTCTTCAGGAGGACTGTTCATTGAGCCATCTTATTGGAGAGAAATGTTGCATACCCCTGCAGAGCCTAGAGTCTGATAGCTCTGCCTTAACTGTCAGCAGGATTTCTGCTGGTCAGTCTGACCTTTGTGCTTGAAAGAATAGGAAGAAAGACCCCGATATCCCAAACACACTCATACATGCACACTGGGCTGGGTTTAACTCTTGGATCAGGTAGATGATAAATATCTAAGCAGTATTAACAACTAGGATTATGGAGGAGAGCCTCTCCTTTCAAATTTGTTGCTGCACACACACATACACTTGCACACATCTCCTGATGTCAAGGTCCATAAATCGATCCACTGAGCAGGAGCCGGGACACCATCCCAGCCCCCACCTCCGGTCTTTCCATCACCACAGCAACCATGGAGGAAGAGGAACCATTCTGGGACAGCTGAGAGTGAGGAAGTGGGGTATTTGTAAGAGGAAAACAAAACAGAGGCGCTCAGACATGGAGGGGTGCGTTTTCTCACATGATCTGGAATTCTCATGCACATATGGCAGCGCTACATCAGCAAATTGTGCGATAGATCCTGTATGTGGACCGTGCCAAGCAAGCAGTCTGTCGTAAAAGACACAGCTGAGGTCTTCGCAGTCAGCTGTCGTACCCAGCCTGCTGTGTGTGCGTTTTCCATTGATGGATGTTTGTCTGTTACATCACAGTCAGCATCATCCCTAATGTGAAGCAAAATGAGAACACATGCTTTTGTTAACTGATGCAAGTATAGCTTATCCTCTCTTCTCACACTTTTATTCATCATTGTCATTGCTCAGTTCTGGAGACGTTTGACTTAGAAACAAACAGTCCCTCAAGGAGCCTGGCAGGGTGTAACTGCTAGTCTAAACCAGTCATTTGATAGAGAAACCATAGATGAATGCACAGACAATGGCCATTAAAAGCATTGCATTTTAGGCATATCTGTGTGTGTGGACATTATTGTGGACAGTATTTTAACAAGTCAAAGATGAGCAAGGAAGCACTATCTGGCTACGAGGCTTGCTATACTGTCAGAGAGATAATTTGACATTTTGGGGCGATACACTTGTTTATTTTCTGCTGAGTTAGATGAAAAGATCGATATTATTCTCTTGTATGGACTTTATCTCTGAAGCTGGAGCCAGAAGCAGTTAGCTTACCCTTGCAAAAAGACTGCACAGGGGCAAACAAATAAACCTAGCTCTTCAAAGTTAAGAAAAAATATGCACATAAACCTGCCATGTATTGTGTTTATTTATGTAAAATGGAATCCTACTTGACAGAAGTCCTACCAAGGTACTCACAGAGACCTCATCATTAGCTCACCAACATTCCTTAATTTCTGTGGTTATTCAAACAAGATGTAATGTAGCAATTGCTGAGCTTAAGCGGTGCTGATAGACACAGATTTACTGCTTCCCCCTCCATCCACTTTTACGTTAACCTACACTAAGCACCTTCTGGCTCCAGATTCGATCTTAAAATAGATACCACTGGGCCTGTTATCGATTTACTGACTCATCACAGAAAGAAATTATACCCACTCAAACCCCTCCATGATGGACAGAACTACTAAAATAAGATCACAGCTGTAATTCTGTAAATCCACTACAATTTCAGGCCCGTTTACAGTAGCTTGTATGCTTATAATATATATATTCATATAATATTCATTATCAGATGGCGTTGAGTTTTTTTGTTGACAAGAAACAACAGAGTTTCAACATACGGAAAACACTTGAAATGAAAATTCGTGAATGCTTCGGGCCTTAACTCCTGGATTAACATGTCCAAGACATAAAAATAGCTTTGGCATGTCTGTGTCCATGAGCAGGAACAGGAGAATGCTAGGCTGGCTGGGACGACACTATCAGCTTAACCATCACCGCTAAGTCCCGTTGGCTCATTGGCTTAAAGCTTCAGGTCCAGGTGCTGTTTAACAACTGACTTTGAGTGCTCTCCTCATGCACTGGTTTCTTCTTAGACAGAATAATACCCTTTAAAGCCCGTGTACTAGGAGCTTCTCTGTTACATAACACAATAAGGCATTGGCTGGACACGTGTTGGAGAAAAATAGTTTGTGTGTGGTTGTAAAGCGTGATTTGTAGCTTAATACAACTTTGATGGGTAAAAAAAACTTGCTGCTCACATTGTGGCTCTCATTTTGAAAGCATTCTGCTTGCCATCAATCCTTTCCCAGATCATGTTCCTGCAGACCTGCAGGACCCCTTCTACACAGACCAGTATGAGCAGGAACATATCAAGCCCCCCATCATCCGCATGCTGCAGTCTGGAGAGCTCTACTGTCGTGTGTGTGGGCTCATCCTTCACGCCGAGCAGGCCGCCTCACTCCAAAACCACCAGTCTGTCATCCAGGCTCTGTCGAGAAAAGGCATCTATGTCCTGGAGACCGACAACACACCAGTTTCTGATCTGGATCTGAGCGCTTCTCCCATCAAAATGGTAAAATGTGGCTTTCTAGGTTGTCAGAAAAAGTAGACTCAGTTTCCTGAAAGATGAGTCAAGTTTTGGCAACCTCCCAATGCCAGATTCTGTGATTAATGTGTAGCAGTTGCAACAGCGACGAAATAACAGATAGTTCATTTGCTTTCATTTCACTGATTTACACTGCTCCCCAAAAATCTCTTTGTTTTTTTTCCCCATTGTGGTTAGAATCCCTCTGCAATAGTATAACCCAGTAACCTGGCAACCCACACTTACCATCTGTTAACAAGCTAATATGACTTTTCAGAGCCAAATGTGAGCTAGTAGTGTTGGAATAGATAATGCACCAATGTAACAGAAATATTCATCAGGCAAAATGGATCAAAAAGTTTTTCATGAATTTTCAATTTTCTCTTGATGATTTCCAGAATCCTGAAAATGTACTCTAAGTGCAAAAACAACACATAAAAAGTGAATGATTATTATATAAAAACCAACATTATACCATTACCGTTATACCATTATTACTACTATAAGTAAATCTGTGATTCTCATATATCTAATACATAGAAATACTTCATGAATGGTGGGTTATCACAGTAGGGGGCAGGAAAAGTCATTTCTGGCTAAGGCTTCTCAAATGCTATGTATCCAACAATAGATTCAAAGACAGCTCCTTATCTGTTCTCCCAGAGCGCCCACATCCACCTCATTGATTCCCTGATGATGGCCTATACAGTGGAGATGATCAGCATAGAGAAGGTGGTGTCCAGTGTCAAGCGCTTTTCAACCTTCAGTGCCTCAAAGGAGCTTCCTTATGACCTGGAAGATGCAATGTTGTTTTGGATCAACAAGGTAACAATTAAACAGTGATATATGTTATGACAGTTGGATTTGTGTGTTCATCTATCTGTGCTCACCTGCTGTATCTTTGGTGCTTTAGGTGAACATAAAGTTGAGGGAGATCACAGAAAAAGAGTGTAAAATGAAGCAACATCTTCTTGAGTCACCCAGTCACCAGAAGGTAATGATAATATAATAACAATAATAATAACTTTATTTATATAGCACCTTTTAAAAACAAGTTTCAGAAAAATACACTCACTGGCCACTTTGTTTGGTACACATGTTCAGTTGCTTGGAGAAAGGCCAGACTGCTTGCAGCAGTGAATGCAACAGTAACTCCAGTAACCACTCCTTACAACCAAGGTATGGAGAAGAGTGTCTCTGAATACACAACATAGGGTGCAAACACCCTAGCAGATGAGTTACAGCAGCAGAAGACCACACTGGGTGCCACTCCTGTCAGCTAAGACCAGGAAATGGAGGTTATAATTCACACAGGCACATCAGAATTGAACAATAGTAGATTGCCTGGTCTGATGAGCCTTATTTTTCTACTGTGACATTCAGAAGTCGTTTAAACACCACAGCTGATCTCAGTATTATTGCTGATCTATTACATCATGGATGTGTAGCAGGCAAATCTGCAGCAACTGCATAATATTATTATGTAAATATGGACTAAAATCTCTGAGGAATGTTTCCCTGTGCCCTGAAAGTAGTGAAGGGAGTCCTGAAGGCAAAAGGGAGTGTAACTGAGTATGAGCAACGTGCACATAATAAAGTGTTCAGTGAGTGTAGCTTCCCCTGTCTTGAAAAGAGTCCATCTTAAGTGATGTTCTTGCCTTTGTCTAATGTCCTACATGTGTCCATCTTGTCCTTAATAGGCAGATTAATTGTCAAGTAATCAGTTCTGTCTTGTACTGACATTCTCTTATAAACTTCTGATCAGATATTCAAACATTTTTATTTGTGTGTGTTTGCACCCCATGCTTAAAGAATATATCATGCTTTATATTTTTAAACTACTGTCCCCATAATTTGAAGGCTTTGGGATGATTGAGCTGTGGGATTCATCGTGGGGAACCAGTTTCTAATGTATTATATTTTTTAACATAGGGATTTTTTTCAAATTGTGTCTGTCATCATAAAGATTGTGCTGAATAAGCTTTTGCTAGTTATTATTTCAACGTATCAACAGATGTGCGGACAGTTGCCGCTGGATTGACGTTTGCATTAACTAGCTGCATTATTAGTAGCACAGTGTATCTTTTGAGCTATGTCTCAGTTCAGTTGTTCCCCCCGATTCCTGAATAAATTGATATTGCTGACTCTTTCATTCGAACCCTTTCCAGTTATCTTTAAGACCAGATAGGCCTCCTTCCGATCAGGAGGTGATTCGATTCCTTCTGGCTGTGTCTGACCCTTTGCTTGTCTGTTGCTCTTCCTCTTTGTGTCTCCCTCCCAAATTAACTCCCTCTTGTGCCTCTTGGATACTAGTCTCCCTCCAAATGGTACTGGAAGCTTGTACCTGTAAGTGCCACTGCTTGCAATCACCTGTGTGAATGTCAGTGAGTCTACTGGAGGTGTGTGAGGTTGTGTATGTGTGTGCATCAGATGGAGCAGTGCAATGGAAAGCTGGGAAAACTAGACTAACAGGATGAAGGAAAAAAATATATATTCATAGATGTTATATACATGCAGTAAGGTGTATAAGGAAGATGGCACAGTGCCCCTTACTGGCAAAGGAAGGAACATCATCATGCTCATTTGCTTTTACTTTCAAATCCTTTTTGACGTCCTTTAATATTCAGCTGAGCTTGTTCAGTCCTCAACTTCCTCCTCCCAAAACATCCATTCCAAGTTTGCACAGCTTTACTTTAGTTGTTTTTCTGTAGTAACCGCAGGGCACTTCAAACACATCATCACTTTAAAGCCACCCAGTGTTAGAATGGCTCATGGCTTCTTTCATTTCACCATTAACTACCTCCCAATATCATTTCTTTCTCCCCTCACCAGCCTGATATATTGCATGCTCTGGCTCATTGCTTACTGGAACCTGTGGAGTTCTCTCGTGTGGTAAAGTATTCATCATTAACCCCTTTCGTTACTTCATTGTGAAGTTTATGGCTTTTTCCCTTGCATATCCACAAACTACTAATCTGTGTTATGTTTAGCTTAAATATTTTATCTGAGAATCATTAGCAGCATTCCCAATTCATACAGATTCATACAGTGAAGACACACATTACGCACCACATGACATGTCAGAGCCAAGAAGCCCTAGACGCGAGTTAGTGCTGAAGAGAAGCAGAGATTAGTTTACAGCGTGTGAGATGTTGTGTTTATGTGACAAGTGAGTGTGTGAGTCAGTGATTCATTAGAAAAAATGTGTGCACACTGTGTAATCTTGGGCCTTCTCTTGGTGTGTAGGTGCGTTACCGCAGAGATCACCTATCAGGTCGGACACTCCAGCACTTCCCCTTGTTGGACGACCTGTTGAAAGACGTGTGTGATGGCACAGCTCTGCTGGCTGTGATCCACTTTTATTGCCCAGAACTTGTTAGGCTGGAAGGTACTGTAACACAGCTCTATTCAAGCCACTCAAGAAGTATAGCACATACTGTCATGGTCTGTGTGCTGGCAAGCGGAACGGAGGACCCAAATGCAGGACTCATAGAAATGCAGAGGAACTGAAAGAGCTTTATTGTTGTACTCCATACAACAAAACACACTCATAACGAAAAACCGGTAGGCAGGCTGGCAGACGGAACACACAGAAGAGATGAGGGTAGATGAGAGTACGACGCCACACTGAACCAAGAACACACAGGGTTTAAATACATAGTAGATAACGAGGGGATCGGACACAGGAGGGAGACACAGCTGAACCTAATTGACCAGACAACACACGTAGACAAAACTGAATACATTCACCAGAAAACACAGACCTTCAACATAAAACAGGAAGTGACCGACATGCAGCCTGACCTAGGGTGAAATCAATGATTAATAATAACAAAATAAATCAAAACCACTGGGTCACCGACCCAGGACCGTGACAGTGAGATACCTCACCCGCCTGCCCTCCCGCTCACCGCTACACCCCATCTCTCCGGGAAAGAAAACGAAAGGTCGGACATCTTGTTTCACTCATTCAGTCACACTCTCTGACGCTCACCTGGAAAACCACACCTCCATCAGGAAACTCGGCTCTCTGCAACCCGAAGTAAACAACCATTCATCGCTCCTCTTTGTAAATATTCTCACTTCCATCCTGTGTGCAGAAATGACTCATCACCGCCTCTGTTATAGTGGATCGCGCTCCTGTGAAGCTGCCCTGTTTCAACTACAGTGATCCCTGTGTTCAACAAAGTGTTGTTAATAAGAAAGAAACAGTCTATTGAGTCTGCTTTTGGGTCCTCTTTTGTATTCCTGCTGTCTGTCTGACACTGTCTGTCTGACACACATATGATTTTTAAACTGGGGCCTTGAACACGACAATAAGTTTGCTGTACTCAAATGGCCTCCACAGTCACCAGATCGCAATCAAATAGAGCACCTTTGAGATTTAGCGGAACAGGAGATTAGCATTATGGATGTACAGCCGACAAATCTGCAGCATGTACATAATGCTATCATGTTAACATGGACCAGAATCTCTAAAGGAATGTTTACAGCATTGACTCTGAAAGCAAAATGGTGTCCAACCCTACTAGCAACATGTACCTAATAAAGTATATATGTGTGCTGTCAGGGCTTTGATGTATGAAACTGCATCTCCACTGACTGCACACATGGCATCATGAATGCACATGGCTGTATTACTATTCATGACTATTCTAGACAAAAAATGAACTCACACTTAGAAGATGAGTTGTTTTTTGTTTTTTGTGGTGTGCATGCGTAGCCAATAGACATATTGGACATGCCAAGTGAGTGTAAAATATAATTCAGTATTAACAAATGTTTGAGGATTGCCAAGCCCCTAAAGAAATGTCCAAGAAGGTTTCTCTTTCCTGGTGCCAGTAAACTCACCATTTTTGTAGTAGTATCACATCCTTTCTTAATGGAACATCTTGAACGGATCACATACCAGCATGCACACGCACATACATATACTGCTGGGACAGCACATCTCAGCAGCTGCTGCCGGGAATAAGTTATGGGTCATGCCACCTCCCACAGCCCACTGTGGGAACAAAAGTTTCAACACCACAGGAGAACAATGGTTTTGAATAACTGCCATCTTTCACCCTGGATATCATTTTAAGGTTTTCAACACTCACCCGTTCAGGGTGTTGAGCCAGCTGGCCACTGATGTTTTTCCATGGAGCCAATTTCATGACACATGACGATTACGCACGAGAGATAAAACCAAAGCTTAATTAACCTGTGATTTATCGCCATCTGCTGGACATTCGCTGCAAGTGTAAAATGAGCTTTTTGGATTCTCGGATTGAATGAAGTCCGTTGGGATTTTTGTATATTAATAAAGCAGGAAAAAAAGGTAGATAAGTAGAAAAAATAAACATAGCTTGCACATTGCTTTTTAGTAAAGGTGAAATAATTAAAGGCTTTCTCCTTATATTACAGGGGACGTAAGGCGTCGTTGTTATGGTAACCAGAACACACCAAAGCGAAAAGTCGGTGATTGGGTTTTGCTGAGATTGGCTGTGAAATTATTTAAATATGTGTAGTTTTGTAGTTTTGTAGGAGGGATTAAAGGGGTTGAATTCCTAAAAACAAAAACAAAAAGGGCTTGTGAAGTCTCCAGAAATATAACAGTAAGGAATGTGTGTTTCCTTATTTATCTAACAAACACCAAAAAACCGACTACAGCAAGTAAACTGGCTAATAAGTAAGTTTCTGCATGCTTTAAATGAACACTTGTTGCTGTATTGTTATGTTGTATGCACCTGTTTGTATCACATTAGCCCAATTTTTCTATTTTTATGGCCTTCTCGTGTGCTTTAACAGAGTTTAGAAGCAGAAACTAAACTGGAGTCGCTTAGCACCAGTTATAGCTGATAAGCTAATATAAGATAATTTGGTCTTTTTGCGTTTTTCTAGAAAGTACGCTTTTTGTGTGACGTTTACAGGTCTAATAATATAAATGATCTCAATTTTTAAAAAAAATGTTTTAGGAAAGTGCTCACAAATACTTTGTGGGATCTACATTTACAAACTATTTATTGATTTTGGTTTCCGGCGGAAACATGATCCTTCAGAATAAAAGCAGCCTTTTGCATGTATCCATCCTCTTCCGCTTATGCTTCTAGGGTCGCGGTGGGGATGGATCCTATGCCAGCTATCATAGGGCAAGAGGCGGGGTACACACTGGACAGGTCGTCATTGTGTCGCATGGCTAACACGGAGCTATAGACAACCATTTACACCTATAGGCAATTTAGAATTACCAGTTAACCTAACCCCACTAATTGCGTGTCTTTGAACTGTGGGAGGAAGTCGGAGTACCCACGCAAACACGGGGTACTCCGACACAGAGTACTCCACATAGACAGATGGCGGAGTCAAACTCAGGACCTTTTTGCTGTGAGACAATAGTGATAACCACTGCGTCACCGTGCTGCCCACTTCTAATCATATTATGTTTTATTTATTGCAAGCATAGGAAAGGCCATTAAATGTTGAAACTGTGTGCCAGGACTTTGATGTAACAAATATTTAATTATTTTCGGGTTCCTGGCCCACGCAGCTTGTGGGATACTAATGTTTGTTTAGTATGTTTCTGTCCTAAATATTATTATGTTTTGATCCAATCATTAGTGAATCCATCCAAGGGGGAGACAGAATGGAGGCCTCAGAGTGCAGAAGTTGAATTGGAGGAGAAAGATGAGGATAAGGAAATGGAGGAGGACACCCCTCTAGTGTCCCTTGCACCTGATGCTTCACTCCCAGAAGAGCAGCCCTCAGCCTCCTTTGAGGTCTCTGCTAGTCCTGCTTCCCAGTGTTTAGATGAGGTAACAGTGATGTGCATTGTTATGTTGGTTGTTATTATTTTGTGAATGGCATTTTTAAAGTGTTGTCAGAAAGATAAACATCCCTATTTGATAGTTATAGTGACATGACTCCCCAAAAAAAATATAGTATCAGATATGATATAGATGTGTCAGGGGCTGGGTCTGTGACCCAGTATTTTGTTTTCATTTTGTATTTTTGATTTCTTATATTGAGAATATGTTAAGTTATGGTGTCGGTATTATCAGTTAGGATTTAGTTGAGTTTTATTCTAGTTTAGGTTTTCATCTATGTCCCCTTGTGTGAGTCTGTTCTTATCTTCTGTGTCAGTTTGTCATGTATTGTCTGTGTGTTCCATGTTGTCAAGCCGGTGTTGTCATGTCTACGTCTCTCCGTTTCCTGTTTTATCTTGAAAGTCTTGTTTCTATGTTCATTGTGCTTAGTGTTACTTTTCCCTGTGGTGTCATGTGCTGTGTCCCAAAACCAAAGACGCTTCCTATGTAGGACGCATTTGAAGGCCGATGACGTCACAGCAACGCGACGAAGGCTGTCCCAATTCCAAGGATGCTCCAAAGGATGCTCCAAATGCGTCCTCCATTTCCCCGGATTTGAAGGATGGGGCAGGTGTATCCTGCGTGGCCCAACCTATCCCAGAATTCATAGCGCTGCCCAGCCCATTCCAGTTTCCACTAATGGCGGCAGCTACGGAGGCGGTACAAACGGCGGCGGAGGACACCTACATTTTCAGATGCAAGTTTCTGGGTCACAAAATAAACTTCCAAGATATTTCCAGACGCGAATGTAGCTGTGTAAACTCCAAATATCTGGTCGATTCATCAAGACATCACATATTTGCGAAAGTGCTCTGACGCTTTCAGAGATGGCTCACTAGA